>DWJN01006888.1:0-10351 GCA_018248895.1 Carystus phorcus | reverse complement strand
CCTGTTACCTAAGTAAGCGGTGGACCTGCCTGCAAAGCGAAAGGCCCCGAATTAAATTCTTTTGGCATCATTATTTTTAATTTGGTAGACGAGAAACTTACTCTAGACCTCCTCAGTGATGAGGAGAGATCCGTGAAGCCATTAATGAGTTGACGCCAAACGACCAGACAAGCCACATGATCGTTAGTGTCCAACGTCAGCTAACGAGTTAAGCTCCTAATTTTCAGGTTATAGTATTACTGCATTATGATAGTTAAAGATAAATCTTTCACGTAACACGTTACAATAATGTGTGTAAAAACGCACCATTGAGGAAGAGAACACAATAAAAATAAATCAGTTCACAGATAATTAAGTTTGCGATAAGAATAATTGCCTCAGACACGTTACAGATTACTTATGAAATCTGCACGTCATTCTGTCGGAATGCTGGATTGGTTACTCTATGTACATATTGTCCATACCATACACAACAGTTCTTATTTTAGAAGAATGCTTATTTTTCAGTGTTTTGTCATTTTCTCACCAAATTCTTTTTAAACACAATCTTAATAGGTACATTGTAGCAGACATTCCACTTTCTCTTATATAACAAATCGATAAATAACAATTATTAGATCTCACGATTAAGTAACTATGCACTACAGTTTGAAAATTGTGATCGTAAAATGAGAAGCTTTCAAAACTAAAGTTGACTGACATCTACGCTGTGAATCTGCATTGCAGATTTTAAAATGAATTATGTAAAATATTTTGTGTATAATGTATAATGTTACCTAATACAATTTAATTAATACTTTATCATAAGTTATATTGATTTACCTATCCTTATTAATTTTAGACGTCAAAATTGTAAATACCATGTTAGCTCTAATTAGTGAACATAATAAATAATTAAGTCGGTCGGTCTGCAAGGTCGGTTTTTGTTTTGTTCGTGCAAAGCAAGTCCTCTCTTAATATTATAACACACACGCAAATTCAAATGTTCTAAGATTTTCAATAAATATTAAGGTAGAAATTCGACCACAATGAAAACACTAGCTTTCATTCGGTTAACGACTTCGAAAAGAGGAGGAGGCTTTCAATTCGATTGTATTTTTTTTAAATACGCGTACAGAAATAGTACAAATATATCGCCGTAAAAAACGTACAATATCGCATGTAGCTGACATCGCGTGCGTCCCGAACGCTTCCTGTAACTACATTGAAATGAAAGTTACAGTTTGAACTCACATGCGAGTACAATTGCGTGGTAAAACAGTAATTTAATTACTGGTTGCTACAATAAACACAAATTGTTATGTTTACGCTAAATGTTACTATGCCCGAAAAATTCTTTGCTGGATCACCGTTCAAAAACGCTTGGAATCAATAATGCCGTATCGAGCTCCCTGTTATCCCTGGCCAGGACACAGTAAATCCAAGTCGGGTAATGATTTTTTAGCGTTATTATTGTTATTTGATATACCATTTCATGTCATTTGATGTTCATGCCCCCCGTGGTGTAATGGTCACCACGCCGGACCGGTCGGTCGGAGGGTCCTGGGTTCGTTGAGGTAGAAATTTGAATGATGAGTTTAAATTCTTATTCTCGGTCTGGGTGTGTGTGTAATTGTCTTTCTATGTTGTCCATGCCACCCAAAATACGGGATATCCTAATGTGGGGCTAAAAAAATATATATAATGTTATAGTGTAACATATGTGATGAAATTTCCAATGGTACCATGGATGGATAAGCAATACAAAAGCAAATTTAGCTTTTTTACTTTTAACAAACGTTATTACGTAGACTCAAAGATTTGAACGACATATTAAAACAAAAACAAACAAAAATATAATCAATAAACTATACAAAAATGAAACAGGCGATAGTTACACGTAATGACATCACAGTGACTGTAACAATTTCACCATTAAACTGACGCTAGATTTGTTATGAGAATATCGCAATGGACGCAAAACGCAACGAGCGATTGTTCTAGTGTTCTAGTTATTTGGGGAGTTATTTTTATTACAATATTACACCTTTAGATGTTTGGGCATAGAAATAAAAAAGTGTACCAATTATATATATTAGTTATGGTACACATTGAAGCTTGCCATCAGGCAGAATACTAATTTCTTCAATAAATAATGACTTCGCCCCACACTTTGATTCCCTGTATCGTGAGTGACATGAATAAAAAAAATACAAGACGAAGAACAGTTTGAACTCATTTAAATTCGGCTGCACTGAAAATCGAACCTAGAATAACCAAAATTGGTTTCACTAATTAAATTCTCCAGTATTTTCAGATTATCGATCTCCAGTTTTGAGTTATTTATGACTTAAGCCAAAAAGATAAGTCATCGCTTTTTGGAAAATTTTCCATCACTTTTAGGCCTTTATAAGATCATAATTAAATTATTTGATATTACAATTCTAGGAAGTCAAAAAATAAAAGTTCCTATGTTATTGTTCTTATTACTTGAATATTATAAACCGTTCCATTAACATCAGACAGGTGGCGATAGCTGTAGTTTTATAAAAACCCGTCATCCGACCACTGCTTTAAAGAGATATCCAAATATTTTCTTTACGCCTTTTCTAAATTGATGTCTATGCTTCTTTTAAACTTTCCTTTCATCTTTTCTCACTTGTCTTTTTCGATTTGTCGAACATTTCTAACGTCTAACAAGCGATATAACGTAACTTAACCTTGTATTGACCTTCGGCAGCATTTTCCAGGCTTGCGAATTCCTGCAGTTGCACCACGAGAAACGGATTACCTTTTTACGAACGCAAAAGACGTATACTTTTATGAAATTACCTTTTTCTGTTTGTTTCTAACAGACTGTTGACAAGTATTTGCAATAATAGACGAAACGGGTCACAGCTCACTGGGCTGATTGTACGATTACTTTGCGAAATAACCACCAAGATGAACTCTGGCCGCGAGCAATTGTTTGGTTTAATGGATCGTGAAATATTCGTTAATTTATTGCACATTTACGTTTATTAATTTGATGCACTTTTATATACCGTGTTTTTAAATATAGTTATTTACTAGCTGTTCTACGTCTACAGATATATTGACTTTCCAATAGAGACGTAATATGTAATCGATTTCAAATAAATTTGAACCAAATTTATACTTATAATCACACAATATTTTATTTTAAATGATTAAGGGGATATGTATTCAAAAATCTTTTCATAGTGCTGCTGAATTTATAAAAAACGCGTGTGCCAATTTTTGAACACTTCCATAATTCGGAACCGTCAGTTAAAGAGTCTTCAAGCCATGATAGGGACCCGATAAAAACTTCTGCACTTCTGGGCGATAAAAACTTCTGTCACTTGGGTTGCCACACAAATTCCTCCACTAATCCGCACTGAAGCATTAATGGGTTGAAGGCGATTACGTTGTGTCATTTCTTTCCCGTATTATTAATTGCATGTCACATATATAATACATACAGTTTTAAAAATATGTCTCTTTATCTCGAGCTAAATTATCTGGACTATTCAATTCAATTTTAATAAAACTATATTCGCGGTATTTTTTAAGAACAAGTACAATTAAGTACCACGGTCCGACATTGAATTGAACTGTAGTCAAGCATTAACTTATAATTAATAAAAAAACGGTTACAAATTTGTGGTTATGAATAAAATAGACATATTATAAATAAATCTAGTACAGTACTTGTAATCTAAAATTCGTACGAGGATACATTCAATAGCTCATTAATAATTCCATCCAACTGGTTTCGCTGTCCTTTCTGAATTGATAGTTCAAGTGAACTGTTTTAAAATCAAAACCTCAGTAAAGTTCATGCTAATCGTAATGACTATTACATGATGCGACTTTGCAACAGCTTTTCCTCTCCAAAGTTACCAATTATAAATATTTTATCACCCTGGTTGGTGCAGTAACTTATCGTCACATTCATTTCAAATTCAAATCGTATAAGTCGCTTTGTGACGCTTTTACTGCTACAAGCGTTCGGAAAGTGATCTCTTTTTTATATAACTAGATGATAAACGAGAAGATAAATCACGTGATGATGAGATCACCTTTGCCTGTGAACAGCAACATCAAAGGCGTTAAAAAAAGCATTAAAGCGTTGCCAGATAAGAAAGAAAATAGAAAAAAAGGAAGAATCTCCTTTTCACCATTCCTTCTCTAAAGCTAAAGACTGTAAATGTAATTTATAAAAACCGTAATAAATAATAATTTGAGTTTGAGTTTAAGAATAGAACAGAAGCCTATAAGAAGAGATTAAATTGAGAAAAGAGAAAAATTAAATTCTTAAACGATGTAAAAGTTCTTCTGCAAAGCCCACCTACATAGGCCTTCCAATGGAGAATCTTCAATATTATCTGTGTATGTGGGTAAAACCATAGATAACCATTATCTGGTAGTGCGTCTCTAACATAACAAAAATAGCGAAGAAATCGATATATGTAGATTAAATATAATTAGAAAGGTAATTACCAAAGATTAATAAAACTTTAAACTAAACGGCGATTTTCCGTGAAATCTATAAAATAGAGACGTAATTAAATACCCTTTGCGTTTCGATTCGGCTTGATTGGTAGTTGATGTAATGACGACAATATTGAAATCTTTCAAAGAAACTTAATTAGCAATTTCTAACCTAATTATTTAGAGCTTAGAACAGTAGTTAAAATAGTTAAAATACAATATTGACGATGTTGTAAAAATCTTAACAAGTACTTTAATAACACGAAATTGTTTCTTTGTGTCATGTTTGACGCAATCACTAAATCTGAACCTAATACTTCATCCAAATTAATGACCAATAAAAATTTATATAATTATAGAAAAAAAACATAATATTTTATTCTATTAAAAATACACATTCGAAATGTGTCAGTCAAGTGCAATGGTTAAAAAACAAAATACTATAGAATAGAATAGAATACAGTTTATTTCCTCTCACAAAATCACAATTTATGACAGTTTTGGGATTAAATTTAGTGGATCTTTATTTGTGAGAGTCTGGTGCCTGATATGGGCTAGAAAAAAACCTATATTACAGGTCACCACGCCCCCCCGCAGAAAGATGTAGAACTACTATGAAGAACTATGTAGAACTATTACGTTTTAGTATCAAAAAGGCTAAAAATTATTTATTAGTATAGATGGTAGAGAAATTTTCATTTAATGTGAAGCTAAATAGGCAAGAGCAACCAATAAATCAGTAAAATTTTTCCACTTTGTTTTGATATGCGTTTGATGTCCGCCGACCGACGAAGCATGCCTTACCACGACCTTAATATGTCTCATTCTACCAATCCAATAGTGACATTGTTGAAGACATTAAGTTTTCTGAAAAATTAAAAAAAATGTAGATACATACATACAGGAGAAATCTTAAATCTATTATCTATTACTAATATATAAAGCTGAAGAGTTTGTTTGTTTGATTGTTTGAACGTGCTAATCTCAGCAACTACTGGACTGATTTGAAAAATTATTCCAGTGTAAGATACTTCATTTGTGGAGGGAGGCTATAGGCTTTATAACATCACGCTAAGATGAATAGAAGAGGAGCAGCATTAAAGAATATTGCAAAATCGGCAAAATTTTGAGCTTTTGTTGCGTGCACTGAGGAAACCGTGATAGTTACTCAAAAATCATGTATTACAATATTGTTCCCTTCTAAAAGTTGTAAATAACCATTACCATTTTTATGGTTATCGTAAAATTATTTTAAAATAATAATTTATATTGCAAAACAACGTTTGCTGGTATCAGCTAGTAATTTATATTCTGTTTGAATACAAAACGCGTTGAAGTCTTCAGGACGTAAGACCAAAACATCGTTTTGCTGTTGATCATTTTTGATCTAACTTTCATAATCGTAAAGATGAATCGAAAAAAAAAATTCAATGAATCGTTCACGATTTTTTTTATCTGAAAATATTGGTATTGATTTATCAATAATGAAGTAGGAACGGAGTTCTTTAAAAAAAAGCTAGAGTTCTCTGATGCAGACGGTGAGACACTTCGACAATTGCCGTCACGTGAAATTTTCCATGTATCAAGATTTAAAAGTTATCATCTATTTATTGCTGTACAGTTGCAACTATAAAGCTTCTATACGCCCTATTCTACACAAAGTGCATTAAAACTGCATGAAAGATCAATGGATGTAACGTTAAACTAACAAGTTACTCGTAATCAGTTCTATAGATTTAAAGATAAGTAAATAATCCCCGGCCTACGGTGGCAATATTTGTCAACACTCTTACGAAACCCCGTCAGGTAGAAGTGGAAATATATGAGCGGACGTGACTCTCCCCGCTGCACAGTCCCGCGCGGCCGCGATGGCGGTTCGACGCGCACTGGCATTGCGCGCCAAATTCAAATACTTCTAGTCATTTATTTTTTTACAAGACTGAACTGTATGACCAAGGACACATGACCGTTCTGACTGAAGCGCTTGTGACAGTGACATGACATGACTTGGATTGACTGACTCTTGTGACTGGACTTGACAATGACTCCCGGCTGGTGACGAAGGTCAGTATATACTGCATATTGTTATTACAAATATTTATGATTTTAAATATACATAAATAATCTATTTAAATAAAATAAATAAATACGATTTCACACAAAGCTGTAAAAAAGACAATGAAAAGACTAAAATGGTTTTGCACACATTTACATAATTTTCTATACTTATAACTTTTTGTATTTATTGCACGGTATAATTTGAATTTAATTAATTAAGTAAAAAAAATACTACCTATGGTAGTAGGAAGTACCGTTGATTGGCTTCAAATAAATCATTCCACTGCTCATTTTTTCTGTAACTATACTCAGAACTTTATAATTCGCACACGGAGCTACAAAAAAATATTAACACCCGCTAGCATTCCGCTACTCGCATAATAAGCTAAATTATCTCCCTGTAACAAGCGCGATTGTCAGAGAAAATCATTTGGGGACTCGCAAAAACAGGTTCAGTGACCTCCAAATTGCTTTTGCCTGAAAATGTTATATTGAATTCAGAAGTTTAACGATCGCTTAAATTGAGTTATTTTGTTATATTCGTTTCGGTTTGAATTTTTATTGCTATTCAAAGTGTATGACATATTTTTAACTGGAATAAAAGAATTGACAAATCGAGTTAAGTTTTTTGATATTCACTATAACGCTTTATGGTCGGAATGGAATACATAGTTCATAGTTGCAAGTTTATATTTAAGCACGAAATGTGTTAAGTCTCAAAATAGCTTGTCTATAATCATAATAGATGTTGATAGCTAGTGATTGCTGTTTTAAAGATATTTAAATACAAAATAATGCTATTATTGGTCGTACTTCGTTTCTATTCCCAAATAATTCCGAATAATTATTGACACATAACAAATTTATTAATCAAATGTAAAATTAAGATACAAAATTCTAGAACTAATACTCAAACACGGTTTATAAAACAGTATATCTCAATTTATTTATTTTAATTTCTCTCGCGAGAGATTTTCTCTTAATAATTATTATTTATTGCTTATAATTTGCTTTCACTAATAAAGGTGTTTTGGTGATATCAGCAGCAAGCACCTTTTAAATACCGTCGTTTCTTTTCTAAATTTAAATAAAATGTTATAAAATCACTATTACACCCAATGAATGATTCACATTTTCTTTTAATTATTCACGTTATATTACAGTACCGTTTGAGATAGGCTACATGTGAATAAGGTCCGTGTTGTTCGAATAGTCTGCTACATAAACGCATGATTGATTGAGTAATTGAATGATACAGTATCTGTATTTGTAAACTTAATTGTCTGTGGAAGGAAAAATTAATAATTTAGATTATTTATTTGTCTATGCATATTGAAACCACTAAAATAGGTGATTTTGGTTTTGTAAGTTTAAATCTAGGATTCGTCTGGGATTATTTTTAGAATTACTAAAATACATCCTAAATGCCTGAAAAAATTGTAACAAGTGTTTTAAGTGCAGGTAAAGAAGATTACATACAAATACCTAATAGTGTTTTTATACGATTAATCTTCAGTGACGCTATTAACAGGTCATAATTTCATAAACTTAAACGTAATTCCAAAACGTTTCAATCCTTTATTCAGTTAAAATATTTAGGAAAGTTGTAGTGTGAACTTCCAACCGAGCCATCTTTGAGATCGACCTCAGATAGCCGCAAATGTAAGCCGCAGTTATTAAACTATTACCTTCTACGTAGATAAAAAAATTATAATCGTCATTCATAGACATCACTTTTTTCGTATAAGTTTTAGCGACCGCACCCTTGTGATGTTATAAAGAATTATATGTTGGAAGAAGCAAAGAAAACGGATGAAGTAGTAGAAGAACCACGAAATTAACAACAGATCTCACTTTGCTTAAACATATTCAAGTTAACTTACAGTTTACAATTAAAACCGCCTGCTTGACGTGCCCTTCAAAGCACGAAATGCCCAATAAATTTTGCTACTAGCTATCAGCTCCAACTTCTGGCTGAAGTTACCTAACTCAGTTGATACCATGGAGCGTGATTTATTTTTTGCGTATGAACTTCTAAAGATCTGTCGAATAAAGCAGTGACCATATTCACCACAAAACACCATTCACGCTATTCATGAGAAACATGTGCGCAGCTCCGGTACGCCACAAGTTCGATATCGACGTATAATTATGTATAGCTTCGTTGCGTCCGAGCGAAAGTCGTTTTCACTTTCCCCAAAGGTCAACAGTAGCACTAGAATTATCGCACACATGCTAAAACGCATAACTTGTTCAATTAACAAGTGTCCGACGGCACTTAATCTGTTTGGTTTACAATCCTAAATGTGTTTGTAATTTTAAAGCTGCTGTGTTACTTTAATTGGAGGCTAGCTCTTTTATGTTGGATTTTATTGATTTTTATTTTAAACATCTCTTTAGAAAACATTATTTTTCTGTGTTCATAGTTATATGAAAATGTTGTTAATAATTGATATATTTATGTTATAGTTATGTAACTATAGATAAATTCAAAATAATTTATTCATGTTGATATTTTCTCAATTTCTTTTTTATTAATACAATTACTTATGAGTACGTCATTTTTTTATTCTATTGCCGGATCGGAAACGTGCCGTAAAATCGAGGAGAATACATAATGTAGGCAAGTTATATACGTATAGATGTCACATTTTACCGTAACAATCTTCCTTTCTGTTCTTTTTTCCCTTTAGAGCAGGCTGAGACCACTTCCTTCCACTCGCTACGATTCTGACATGTGTACTTCTCTCGCTTCATCAACTTTCATCGCTCTATCCACATTCTTTTAAAGTTTACGAATAAATATAATCGCGCTTAAGACTAAAACAATAATGACGATGTTATTCAATCAAAATTTAAATGCTACCAGCGTTGAGTATGAAGACGACAATAGCAACGAGTTATAAAATAATTGTCACTTTCGCTTCCGATCGTTATTCATAACGGCGAGAATCATAACACTGTAATTCTAGTAGGTGTGCGAAAGTTTACACACTGTTGCGTCATACGGATTACTCTTTTGCGATAATAACTTTATTTGAAAAGGTTATTAATTTATAACTGTATTACTTTTTGCAATCATAGTAGATGTCTTGTTGATTGTATTTAAATCATAAGTAACCTGTAAGATGTAGTTCTAAAAGCGTAGTCCAGTCACAATTAGTTAATGCACTTGAAGAAGAAGAAACATTTATTTAGTTAGTCCAAAGTACCTCTAAGTGGACCTTGGTACCTTGGACCGTGGTACCTTAAGTGGACCAAATCTCCGGGTGACGTAAATGCCAACTATATCAAACAGGACAGACAGAAACAAAACATAAAGTACAAAGCTAACTCATTTATTTTACAAGGAACCGACAAAAGGATAAAAAGTAAATATTAAATTCGAGGAATAGAAACATAATGTATAATGAAGAACATAAAATATTAATAGAACTATTAAGGACTTTTATTTATGTCAAAATCTAACATTAAAAAATGTTTTACATGTTTGTTACAGTAACGAAACATTTCATTTTCGTTGCTGGTATATTTTGGGTTGCTATATTTAAAATTCCAAACCATTTTTGAGCCATAAATGGTCCTAAACATAACATCTTAAACATCTCATTTCATTTGTTGCACTTTTAAGTAAGATGTTTTTAATATAATTTTCCAGCACACACCTTCAGATTAAAAAATAAATCTGAATATATACCGCTAATACAAGAGGCGACTGTAAATAGAAGATCCGAGAAAAAACTTAAAATGTATAAAATGCAAGTCTCGCAACGCAATGTTTTCGACACAAAATATTGAAATCTCAAATAAAATAGTCAGT
>DWJN01006887.1:0-10352 GCA_018248895.1 Carystus phorcus | reverse complement strand
GGCGGTGTAAGGTAATTAGTCGGCTAAATTGAGTATGTAAACCTTAGTTACAGCAACGCGTGGCCGAGTCTGCTAGTTAATTGAGTTACAAACACCATCAAAAATATGTAGTACAACAGATTTGACATAAAGAGAAATTAAATTTACGCTTCTAAATTCGTTAATGTTAATTTTTATAATATGAATTTGAAAATTTAAAAATAAGTATGTGGCAAAGATAACAATGGATTTTTACAAAGTAGCGCCTGATACCATTAACTATACAATAAATACCTACTAATTATAATATTAATTGGCATGCATATCGAATATGAACCCTACCATTTGATTATCATCGTTGTATAGCCGTTTTATACTGAGACATGATACAAGAGACCTATACGATAACAGTGATTGATTTATCTCCCTTATATCATGTAAAACCGATATAAAAACGAGATTACGTCACATGTACTTAAATCTTGAATAAATTTCAATCCAAATAAATAAAAATTAAATTCAAATAGTAAAGAATTTTTTAGAAGCATATTAGTCTGCATTAAAAATATATGTAACATTTAGTGCAATTTTAAACTTTTCTTACATACGGTACATGGGTTTTGTAACTATGTATTATTCATTTGTAAATTTTTACATATTTATTGACTTTAATTGGATATGCAATTGTAGTTTTAAATTTAAATAAATGACTATATTAAAAGCAAAAAATAATAAATGAAATAAATATCGACTATAACAAATGCATTTGTTTTGCAACACCGTATTACCTTATTTAATAATTAGATCAAAGTTCGGAAACAAGAAATTAAAGAAAAAATAATTATAATATTTTGGTTTCATTGCATAGCTTAGTAATAATGTAAGATCGTTCTCATTTAGTCCGCTCCCGTGACGTCATATACTTTATACCTTCTCAAGTTATGAAGAAGACATCTAAAAATTTCTCTTTCAATGATATAAATCAAAAACTATGCTGGACCCGAATTTGAATAATTGTGTTGGATACCTTCAGTCAACTTCTAGGCTATCACTGTTTAGTTGAATATAAACAACGAATTGTGAAACATGCATAAGATTACTTTATTTATTTATTATTATTATTCATTACGTGTATCTCATTGAATATGAACATCCGTAATATCAAAGGCATTATCGGTGCATTGTTAGTAGAAGAGAGAAGAAATTTTGAATTGTTTGGGTTAGGTGAATCCATCTTCATTTAAATACGAGTGAGTTTATTGTGATCTCCTTCACAACCTTCAATTCACTTTAGCTTATGTATAATGCAAAGAACATGTATTATTTATGTGCCTACGTTTCCCAATAACCCATTGCCTACTAGAAAAAACAATTTGGGACTCTAAAGATTCCCAAGTATGGAGTTGCTTAAGGCCGCCTTGTGAAACAAAAAAACATTTTACGACGTGCACGTAAAATGTCAATGCTTTGACGAGCTCTTTGGCAATTTTTTTCGTCTTTGTTTAAACTTACTGTTAAAGGTATTCTTATTTTATTTATTTATAACTCTTTTTTGTTTGCTTACCAAAACATAAATTTGAAAACATTTTTTAGCATGCACAATAAAACGGGCAGCCTTATCGGTAACAAGCGATTTCTTCCAGACAACCCAATAGGAAGATAGGAAATATCACATTTTTAGAAAATAGGATAGGGTATACAACACATATTTTAAAATAATAACAATATAGCAAATGGGATGGACTGAAGAGGAAACAGATACGTAAAGAGAAAATTAGAGGCGGAAAAGGTCATTTAATGACTAAGGTAACTGATTAATATTGTAAGGGATACTCGTAGTAATAATTCGATAGCGATCTAACTAATTATAAACGCGAAAGTGATTTTGTTACAGATTCGAGTTTTAACCACTATCCTGATTAGTCTGAAATTTGCATATTCACTATGGAGGACAGAAAAGGATATAGGGTATATGATAAGGATATAGGGTATAGTACTTTTAGTCAGAATATGAGTGAATGCAGTATGTAAACTTCGCGATAAAATAAACTTTTTAACAGTTGCTAGTACTCGTTTTTTTATTAATTTGTTTTGTAACAAACAGTGACTGATAAGTAAAGGGAACGTGAGGATATTTCAAAATCGCTTATGATACCAAATTCATCATCATTAAAATTAAACAGCCTTGCCCGTTATTTAGCAATTAAAAAAAACATTATTTAAGTATTTCGAAGAAATAAATATAAATCACGTTACATTTTATTTATTATCAGGCCGTTGAAAGAGATTTATCTTTTTATTAAAAAAGGAGGTCCGCGGAAGTGGGGTTTCTGAAAACGAAGCTTTATAAACATTTTATTCTACCTTTCGCTTTTCTCTTCTTTCTTTTTCTTTGCCAACAACTCATTGGTGATGTATTTTATATTCTTGGTGTCAATCATGTTGTTGACGCCATCTCTATTACCAAATTTATCCAAATCCGTTCAGTCATTCTACTGTGATCAGTCACAATGCTCAAGAAAATATGAAATTTTTTAGAATTAATCAGACGTCTCGAAGTCTGACAAAATTACTTTAAAAGATTCCGTTACATTGCTATATGTAGATAAAGTTAATGAAAGGGTGTTAAAATTTGAACTGTAAAAGGAAAATTTGACAAATGGGTAATCAAATGGAGAAACATTGCATTTGTGAAATGTGATGAGTGTGCTTGTTTCGTTTACTAATATTTTGTTAGAATTTATCTTTTTATTGTAATCTAAGAAGACAACTTCGTCAGTGATCTAATTACCTGCTTATTAACGCAATATTTCGAAATGCCATCAATGTAAACTTGATATTGTTAGTTTCCCTCAGTACACTGAAAACACTACAATAGATGATTCAATTATTGTCTTTCTCCTATTAATTTTCGTGATAAATAACATGATATGAGCGTTCGGCTGCTGGAAATAGCGTGGGTTAATTCAGTATAGATTCCTCCAATTTCATACAGCTACTTTTGTAATATTCAATGTAATTTGTATCATATAACAGTAAGTGATGATTAGAAATATAATTATCTATTTTAATCGCTGGAGTTTCTTAGAAAAATCTTAAGATAATATGTAATTTATTCTAGGCTAATTCATATGTATACAAATTAGATATTAAGACAAAGTTATAGTAGAGTGCTATAGATGCATTGCTCTTGAAATAAGAACTTTAAAAACAAATTGTCTCAAGGGTAGATTATAAATGAAGTTGTCTTAGGTATTCCTGAATTTAAAAAAAGATATAATTGTTTTATAACTCACCCCAGAACTCAAAATATAAACTTCCTTTCACTCTTGCATTCATATATTCTACGGAATTCAGTGCAGTGTGACTGTCGCGGCATTTAGATACAAACTGACCCGTCAAAATATAGCAAAGCCCTGCGCCTGAGTCGATTCTTTGTCAATCTGCAACCTTTATGTTAATGTAAAACCAACCTTAACAACTACTGGTAAGGATAAGTTTCCAGTAAAATAGAGACTAGACCAAGGTCACGAAGAATGCCCTAGTTTGTATAAAATAGGTACAAATTGAATCACTACTGCAGACCACTCGTGTTATTACCTAATTTTCAAAGATTTGCTTTCACTTAGGCAATGATTATGTAGTTTTAGCTATCTTCATTTAAGTCAATGACGGTTTTGTTCGACCTTGTACTCTAATTAGTTGACCTTGCGTTATGAGTTGAGGGACCTGAGTTCCATACACGGTCAACTGTGACAAAAAGAGTTCGTAAAGCAGTGATTTTGCTGTATTAGTATTCATTATATCAAGGTGTAACAAATTACCTCATTTGATATCTTGCAGCCTTCAACCCATTAATTGCCCAATACTGAGCATGGGTTTCTCCTCATCACCGTGGAAGTCTAGGGCATAATCCACGACGCTGCTCCAAATTGATGGAGCATTTAGCAACTAATTTAGCTGAATTCAATTTTTGACTGTATTTTGATTCAAATTTGTCATCGTTTCGTTTTCTACGGAAACAATTGTGAACCAAACAATTGTGTCTGTTACATTTATGGGAATCTAGAATTCTGGAGGTGCCTTTAATTAGGTGGACTTGCGACTAAGTATATATGTATCTATCTATATAACTATAACTGCAAGTAGGTACATTTTACTATCTACGCATAATATTTCACGACCCGCATAGCGTAATGGTCACCACGCCAAACTGCTGTTCGAACGATGCTGATTTTGATTCCCTGTGAGATGAAAATTTGAACTTCTGTTTCGGGTTTGACCCGTGCTCAGTAGTGTGCCATTAATTGAAAGCAAATATGTTTTAAGTTAACAAGAAAATGCCATCCAACAATGAAACCTTATGAGAGATACAAAGATTGCGCAATTTCTATAACACTAAAAAGTTACAGATAAAATAATGATTAAAAAATTAAAAATAAAAACCTTTTTAAAAACAAGCTTTTATTTAAACAACAACATTAACATCAACATGTAACGTCAAAACACAACTTATATGAAGAATCGATTGAAGATAATCTGCTTCAAAATTAAGTTGCAAGATTCCACCCGCACAAACATAAATACATTGCAAGTATAACAAAGAAATAAAAGCTTTTAAAATCTGTAAATTCGCTTTAACTTTTATCTACTGCACTAAATGTGAAAAATAAGGACGAAAAGTTTTTTCTTTTTACTCGTTAAGGCCTTGAAGTAAGGTATGCTCATAAATTTTTAAATATTATAATTGTACAAGCGTGGGGTGCTATTCTTTGTAATTTAAATTTCATTTATGGAATCATAGATATTTTTTGGTCATTTCTAAAACCTTTCTTTTACAAATGAAGAAAAAGCGCCCCCTTGTTAACTAGCGTGCACCTTGAGCATTTTCAAAATTAATGAAGGCGCCTTTATTCGAGTTAGTATTCGAAAAAATTTGTTCGTTTTTACTTAAGTTTAATTTATTATGTGCTAATTATTTTTTTTATTTAAAAATTAATTTGTATTTGAAGTCTGATTAGAGAGGGTTTAATAATTCATTTCTCAGTGGGTCGAATGTAATCAGCAAGTTGTTTAAAAATTTCAAACATATTTAAAGTTATTGATTTTATAGTGCACATCTATTAAGTAATACACATAGCGCGTGTAGGTGCTCTGCTTACGTAAAACCAATCAGTTCTAGTTATAAGAACCAATTATAATTTAATTAGCAGAATTTATTGACAATGTTTTATAATTATTTGAATTGTTTTAAATAACACGTACGAGTATATCAGTATGTAGTTGAAGCCAGTGCTTCAACCAATTATTGGCCCATTACTGAGCACGGGTCCCTCCTCATCACTGAGGAGGTCTAGAGCCGCTTCACGCTGATCCAGTGCGGATTGGTGGAGGGGTTAGTGGCTGACATATGTGTCGGAAGTTTTTAAGCTAACCGAAGACCACTATTATTTACGATAATAACAACGGCTTAACGTGCCCTCCGAAGCATGGAAACGCTCAAGATTTATTTTTGCTACTAGCGGTCTCCCATCCAGGTACCGACCGCGCCCACAGTGGCTGAACTCTGTCGATCGCATAGGATCGACGCGAGCCGCCGGGTTACAAACGCTTTGTGTATGTACGTAATAATACAACTAAAATAACATAAATTTCACACACACATTTCAGTTAAAGTAGGAGTAGCTTTTTATGTTTAACCATACATGTTTATGTGTTTGAATTGAACTAATCTTGTAAACAAAGGAATTGAATTGAATCTTAGTCAAAGTCAAAGTCAAATTATTTATTTCGTCTTAGGAACTTACTTACTTAACAAAAGTCAAAAACTACTACAAACTCCAACCTTACAAAGACTTTATGTTTTAGGGCCTCAAAGACAAATATTAAAAAAAATCTCTTTATAATAACACTTACATGTCTGACAGCAATACAGCATAATGTCGCTTAAAACTATGATGGGAGCAAATTAGCAAAATTATTCATAGTTTTATTAACTCAGATGATATTTTGCAATTCAAATTTACGACGTCGATATGACGTCGATCTTATAGCGGCAACGGAACGCCTAGCGGACGATACTGTCATTGTCATAGGTCGTTGGTCTGTTACCACAATGTTTGCCAAAATGCAACAACGCTAATATGTCGACGGCCCTAAGTACATAAAGGCATGTTAAAACCGAGGTTTTCGGGAGAGTGTATTTTATGTTCAAACCGCTTTAGAGATGATTCTGTATACAATATTTTTTTTCTGTAATATTTTATTAGAATTCACATACGTTACTTTGTTGCTACTGGCTAATTCTTAATAATTTGTGGATAGCTAAGTCTTTATAATTTTTATGGATATTTTTTCACATAAAATTCAGTTGTGATGATGATACCAGATGGAGAAAATGCAATATATCAAAATAATATTCCATCAATAACAAAAACGTGAATATTGAAGCCAAGTTCAGTTTTATTATATGGTATTGTCGTGGACTTCGACAAATAAAATTAAAGTCTAAATGGATGCCGAATTCTGTAGATAATCCTGAAATATATATATATGAATATCATTCTATAATATTTTCAAACCTTTTTTCTATTCTTTCTTCCACGATATTGTTTGTTATTGTAATTTTGTATTATTTTAGGGTCATCTTGTTATAAAAAATCTTATAGTACGCAAGCAGTTGTAGGACGCAAATAGCACTCATACACTTAATGCTAGATGTTTTTCACATGTCCTCTTGTTACCTTCATAGCAATAAACGTATTATTCGATTATTTATCAGTAAATCTTGTTGTCTCCTGCAATACTGTCGACTGTAGGATGATTGACGTTATCTTCTTACTGCCTATAGAATAATCTTTTCCAAGATTCAAGATCGGTATCACGTAAAGTGGTATCATAGTTTTAATATTTTATTTGATTGAGTTTATTTTGTGATTTTTGAACGAAGTTCGTTATCGGGCGGTACACGCACTGAGGGGAGCGAGATAAAAAAATGCGTAAAAACACTTTTTCTCGACACTTCTACAGTACGTCATGTTCTTTATTTATTCCATTTACAGCTTCGTGCTTCACTACATAGTATAAAATAAAAGTAGCTTTCTCTGTCCCTATATCCCTATGTATATTTAAATCTTTAAAACTACGCAACGGATTTTGATGCGGTTTTTTTTTAATAGATAGAGTGATTGAAGAGGAAGGTTTATATGTGTAATACGTTCACAATTTTTCTGTAGTGTATTTAGTATCAGCATTGCACCCGTGCGAAGCCGGGACAAGTCGCTAGTAACTTATATTATTATGTCGGACAGAATAGCAGTTACAAAAGTCTTTAGCAAAATTTACTAAGCTATAAGAAAAACATTTTTCCTTACAGAATATATCTATACAGTACTTTATATGATCTAGTCGCTCCTGAGATGATTAAACGGTACAATTTTATTAACACTTTTACGCCTAAGACATAATTATCTTACATATCAATACAACAGAACTTTGTCTTTTATATATATAGTAAACTCTTAACTGATCGACGTCCCATATAAAGGATATAAGTAAACTACTACTGGGGTATTTTAACATAGATGCCACTATAATAAATTTTGAAAATATTGTCAATTTGTTATTGTCTTTGCGTTTGTTGCTCCTATTTTTAGTAACGTCTTAACTAATTTGGATGCGGTAAAGTATATCTATTTAAAGAATAATCTAAGTATATTTACTAACGTAGACATAAGTTTCCCGAAGCGAAGTTAGACCGGTACTAAATATTTTAAATAACGAACTTAGACGGTAATCGATTATTCCAATTTTCATTATAATCTATCATCACTTATTGCGAGGTAACTACTTAGATATTTATTTATACATTATGTACTTACTATATCAATATATATATACCCACTATAAATAGACAATCGGATAGTCGTACTAAAGTTACTAAGTACTAAAAATCTAACACCACAGATAATAGATACTGTTTAAAATGTACTTTGAAACAGATATTTCCTACTAGAATTTAAACGACTAATTGTAAACGTATACAAACCATCCTCAGTAACAATTATAAAATTGCGTCGAACACAGTTTTAAATGCATATACATACATTAATTTAAAACAAAATAATAATTAAGTAATGTTTTTACCGCTATTGCAGTAATTATAACTTCAATTTATTTCACAATATTTTTTCTTTATCAACAAATATCAGAAAATTTTCGTTTTTGTCTACACAACTAGATTGCGTTATAGTTCCACAAGGGTAAATTTTTAATTTTCATAATTGATCATTTTTTTTTATCTAGAACACTTATTTACCGTTGTTCGATCGTATTACACGCTAGCTAGTATTGTGGCTCGCTGTGAACCAATTCTGCATTGATTACAGTAGTTTTGTTTTGGTACAGCTTATAAATAGCAATTATCTGTGATGGCGGCGAGGCATTGTTGATGACCGGTAATGATAGGTCTCATACAAATGACTCGCTATCGTTATTGCTACGGCATACTATTCTAATATCAGCCATTCAGTAATTAAATTGTCGTGTTGAATTTGAATAGGCAATAAACTAAATTTATAACGCATTTCATTTGTACCGAGGACTCATTTTATAGGACCCTTTTTTAAATAATTAGGTTGTAAATTTTACTACAGATAGTGTAAAAGTTATTTGTATAAAGTTATTTTTATAACTTACACATTACAATTTTCTCAGTAAAGTACACAAAAATGAAAATCGTAACTGTTACGGTAGCTCAATTTTATTCATGTTAATTAATTCTGGATACATTTGAATTTTAAATTTTTATATGGTATTTAGAGTCATTTTATTTTGTATAAACTCGATTCTGAATTTGAATTACAACTTATACAATTTATTCATAATTGATTCTCGAAAGTTTTAAGACAGTAATATATTATTAATTCCTAATTCTAAATCAAGGACTCATTTTAGGAGTGCCTTTTTAAAATATTTAGGTTGTCAGTTTTATTACTGTTAATGTAAAAGTTATACAAATAAAATTATTTTTATAACTTACGCATTACAAGTTCCTCAGTAAAATATGTTACATTATATTTATTCAAGCAAACTTATTTTAAGCTGAATTTTATTCATGTTAATTAATTCTAGATACATTTAAATTTAAAATTTTAATACGGAATTTAGAGTCATGTTTGTAGAAGCTCAACTCTAGATTAGAATTAAAAGTTATAACATCTATTCATAATTGATTCTCGGAAGTTTTAAGGCAGCGCTTATTATTCATTTCAAATTCTAAACCAGATATTCAATTTTAAGTCAAAACATGCTTATAATTTAATTAAATGCTAGATAAGTTTTAATCTAGCAGGTACTAGGTACTTATAGAACGTACATTTTATTTATTCAACTGCATACGTTTTTCCTTTATTTGTCCGCGTTGCTTCGATAAGGGCACCAGTTGGAATTATCACAGCAACAAGATAAAAACATGTGGCGTTTTTTATCAGCAAATTTGCTGTTGCTAAGTGGGCGATATTATTTAGTGCAAATATTTATAATTGTTAATACATATTTATGTATACGTTTTGTGATGTATTTCTATTATTTAATTATGTTATCGTTTTTTTGTTCTTTAAATTGATGCCTTACTTTTGACTGGCCAACTATAGATAAAAAAAAATTATGTTAATAAATTTTATTCTTCTTAATTTGTCTTCTATAAAACTAAACAAATTTATCGAGTGGCATGTTAATATAATTTACTACCTTCTTAATCGTTCATATAGTCTGCCATAAAGAGTATCCGTTGTAATTATTATTACAAACATTTTATGATGCCCTTAACACTAATGTAGGAAATTAAAACGTAGTCGTAAAATAAAATTATCTGCAGCATTTTTTTTCAAGTGTTATAAATAAGTATTACTTACCAGTAGTGATCGGGTGGTTCAGGAACATTTTCTAGCTAGGTATTTTCTTTTAAATATCATTGCTACGGCATTTGTGCCGTATCTCGTTACTAGTAATTCCAACACTACATCACTGGTCTTCACTTTACTTTAAGTTGATTTTCTAACACAGTATTTTTTTGTAAAATAATAATTACTATTGAATGTCAAACAATTTTTTTTTTTTTTTAAAAGTCCTTAAATATATAAAAGGTTTATAGGAGATTTAATAAATGCTTATTTCTTAAGCGTTCACATAAGCAGCGTCACCAAGTTATCCTAATCCAAAATGTTTTGTTATACTCGTAATGCTTCTATCAAATCCTATTGGAACCGATTCTTATAAGTCCCAAAACCGAGAGCGCATCGGACGCATGAGTTTGAAGTGAAAAAAACAATTGACGATGTGTTCGCGCGTCGATTGTCGTCACGAGAAGGGCA
>DWJN01006886.1:0-10353 GCA_018248895.1 Carystus phorcus | reverse complement strand
TCGACTGCCCGTGTGGCGTGATTACTGTCGTCACACTGGCAAATGTGCGACATCAGCAAATCGCCGTGTCGCCACAAGTCTATTTTGGAACCATAAATATTTGTTCTCCGGTCATTTATGAGGGATATGTTTGATTTATGAATTTATATACAACATAATACACAGATAATTCTAGTGAGCGGATGAACGTTAAAATACGTTAAATGCTACATGTTCTTCATGTCTTCTTCTATGTCGTTTCCTCATGACTGAGGAACGTGGCATCATAGCATCTTCGTTGAACCAAGCCGCGCCAGGCTGCTCTATCTTGTGACAATCGTATGGACTCGTGGATGGTGATCTTACATACTTGTTTTATGATATCGGTCCATCGGGTTGGTGATCTTCCCCTAGCTCTCTTTTCTTCCACGTGGACAACCACAATAAGTTTTCCGAAATTATCGGGTTCGCGTCGGACCACGTAACCGAAGTACCTGGGAACTCTACGCATACATTCAGTTCTTCATGTACCATCTAACAATGTACACTTACAATATGCTCTGAGGAAATTTAATAGAAAAACAAAACTCAACTGTAGATATTACGCGGCTTAACCAATTTTAATTGTGCTTTAAAATTGCCTCCAAAATGTCACAAAATCCGCAAATAAACCCCAAACTTTGCTACCCAATTAGTGGTCTGCGGTTTAAGCACTTAATTTTCTTTATTAATTATGAATCCACAGCTTCGTACGATTAAAAATGTTCATTTCGGCGCACTTCCAATTTGAAAATCTATTTACTTTTGAGCCGTAGTATTAAGAGATCGGAGAATGGCGCGGTATCGAAATTGGGAAGGAATTATAGGAAAACATGACGCAACTCTAAGTTATTATTAAAATGAATTAATTGGTATAGTAGAATGAAAATCTTACTGTACTGTTAACGTAAAACTATACGTAATTTACTACAAAAAAGAAAACCTTACAATTAGTAGACTTTTCTATAATATAAAGAGATCTGTATGAACGTTTCAGAGATTTTTTCTAAAATTAACTTGTATAAAGTTGCAAACCAGAAATACTTCGAGCTACTCAAATGTGTTAAATATTCTTAAAAAGAGCTTATATTCATATAGAGGACATGAAAAGACTGTGTAATCCAATCCGCAATGGAGCAGCGTGGTGGAGTATGCTCTAGACCAGGGAATTTTATGCATCAACGTTCCAATTTTTTCTAAACAAATGTTTAATGAGGCCATTTTGACTTTGTGTTATAGTGGTTTGTGCTCATTGTGATTTGTGAGAATAATAAATAGTATCAATGAACTTAAAACTGGATGTGGATAGGGCCACTTTATTATTATGGATAGTATATATGGATAGTAAGTCGTTAATAAAACTTAAAATATACATATATGGAAATACTTGTTCACTTGGTACCTAAGTGTCGGAAACATGGCCATATATTTCATGCCATTTTAACTAGTTCCTTCTCCATAGGCAGGGGAAGAAAACATGGACTTATGTTTCATGCCTTGTAAATATTATATTTGAGAATTCTTCTCCGATATTTAATTGTATGAAACGTACAATTAGAATAGAATAGAAGATTTCGCTTTAACTCCATAGGTACTTCTGAATAGGTAGGTGAAACAAACATGGTTATATAATATGTTTCATGTCATAATGAACTAGTTCCTTCTCCATAGGCAGATGAAGGAAACATGGCCGTATGTTTCATGCCACATTGAATTATCCATTTCATACAATTAAACATCATAGAAGAATCCTCAAACATAATTTACAAGATGCCTACACGAATCCAAAAGTGACACAGCGAATAAAACCGTAAACCTGACCTTCTGTATATATTTACGCGCGTTAATTTTCTTTTCCTTCATCGTCATGCACATTTATGTGAAAATCTTAAACGATATGTGTAAGCACCAAGCAAATTTAGCCATTTCAGTCACGTCACTCCCGTTTACTTTGCTTTTGACCCGTATAATTAATGTCGTCAGCAGGTGAAAATGGCATACGAAAGTTAACCACTCAATAACATAAGTGAAGTTTGCTTTAAATTGAGGCAATTTACCGACCTTGTACGTTCCCTCTTATGAATATACTGTAAATTACTCGCGGGTAATAAAATATATTTATCACATGATGAACGATTCCATAAATTTGTGTTAAAGCGTAGGCTGGTTATAAAAAGGTGAAATGGGAGGTAAATTTCAATCTTACATTCAAAGCGATAGGGAACTTAACTTAGCGTTTTTGCTTAGGGATTTTCATGTTTATTGGCTTGTTGAGTAAAAATTCCGTTCAGTAATATAATTATGCATATTGCAATTTTTGTCAAATAAAACTTATTGTAGGACTACTTGATCATGCGTGCTCAAATTCCATTTTATGAATTTCAAAGGAACCTGTTGATAACAATTTGCTATTTTGCCTTGAAAATATTGCCATAATAAAAAATAACGTTACATAATAAGTGAATAAACAGATAATTCCATCAATTATTATATCAAAACTACACCATTATTTCTTTTAACATAATCTCCATGCTTCCATAGTAGGTACTTTTAGTTCTTGACCCGTTGGAAAACGTCCATTTTCCAAAATTGAATAATTACCCGTAATATACACAACGAACTGACATTAATATCTGTTCATTATGAGCAAAAAAGAAAGTGTTTTTAATTTATATGGTATCTTCAAAATTCACCTTTTTTACATGTCGTTTACTTGTTATAAATTAATACTTACGTTATAAATTATACTGTTCTTACTACTTACTACTAGTAGAAAATTATATTGTTGCTTCGATTGAATTTCATTACACACAATAATTAATTATAACTCCTGCTATCCAGTGTCTTAATATTTCTATTAATTAGTACTCGTCTTGGTTCAGAACTATTAGGAGTTGGTGTCATGGAAATTTTATCAAAAAATTCATTTAAAACCTGAAGTAACAAAGCATACGAGTGTGTAGGAAAATTGGAACAGACTCGACGTTTTACGTATTCATTGCCCGACAGCCGTAATTGTTTTCAGATAATTGAATGCTTCTCGGAATTCAGCTGTCGACTGTGATGGACATTGGCAAAGCATTTTGTACTATTTTGAGTTGCAACTATAGCTCCTGGTGTGTCCATTGGCTAAAACAGAGACTTAACGTTATGTGTGGTATACTTGTAACGTTTGATACGTTTTACGTACGCTCACGATAGTAGCTTGCACCGGGAAGAAACAACGAACGTATCTTTATTGACGCGAGTAACTAAGTTGTATCTTGTCTAATAAAAATAGGGTGAGTTAATTTTTCCAAACGAAAGAAATTTCGCGCGCAGATGTAACGCTACATGCATTTAATCTCAGCTAAGAATTATTTTAATTATAGCGGGTACTCACGATCTCTGTGTTCTTTTTATTCTTTTACCGATATTTTGACCCAGTTGCATGGATCGTGGTGACGGCGAGACTGAGCTATAATTAAAATGTTGAGTGTCCGCGATGAAAATAGTTTAAAATCATATAAGAATTATTTGTAATGGTTACAATGAAATACACAACTAATGTTATTTATGTGTTAAATGAAAAAACTTTTAAATATAACACTTAACGTGTGTACGTGAGTGTATACACAGCTTTTTTTTAACTTAACTGTTAAGTATACTCTGGTGTCTGTTGTTAATTTTCACGTAAGCGAATTCATTTATTCTTAAGAAATAAAATAATTAAAAACGAAACGAAACTAAAGCTTTATTGTGTGAAGATTTAACTCCCTGGTATAAAATGAAGCGGTTCTAAATCTTAATACAAAAAAGTTAACAAACATTGCAAGTAAAATAAAAACATGTAAAAATAAGATGTTTAGAGACCGCAACAATGACCATTGTATTAATAATTATCATCACGGTGCTTAGAAATTATTATATTTCTGAGAACAAATTTTTTTGAGCTTGATTTGTGAAATTGTTTTGATTCCGGGCACTTTATTACTACACTGTTTAGATTTGTAATCAACTTCAAAACTTTATTTTTTTGTTTAAAGTTTTATTATTGTTAGATTTCTTTGATTGAGAGCTGAAATTACATTGACATCAGGTTGCATAAGTTCACATTTAATTTATTCAGCAGAGCGTTGAGTATGTAGATATTTTTTGATTCCATTTGCATCATAACGTAGAAAAAATTAAGGTTTATGTTTAATTATAACACGAGTGTACAAGTGCCATACTTTCGAACCACTGTAAAGAACGTTAAAGAATCAAATATTTAAACACCTATATTGTATTTGTTTGCGTTGGATAAGTATTCAAAAGGATTTTGAAAGGATATACTATTTGACGCATCCAGTTCAAGTGGCAGTTCGATTAATTGTTTTCAGGGTAGATCGATACGTTGGACGATGGTATGTGATGTACATATGAGACTTCATGCATCGGTTTTATATACTTAGAGGAGAGTTCAAGTGTCTTTGTATAGATTTCTTGTCCAGATTTTCACATGAGTAGGTATCATGTATGATATAAATATTACTTTCTGAATGTTACGAAACCTTGTGAATTTGTAAATGGTTTAGAAATGGGATTATTATTATGTATCCAGCACTAGTTTTATGGGACATTAAGCCGTTGTACATTGGAAATTGTAAGCCATAGTTTTTTAAGGAAGAGTAATTTTTAGTGCAATATAAATTAAATAAGGACCTTTTTAGTTGCAAGATAATATCTTATTAAAGTATTCGTTATGTATCTAGTCTTAATAGATATACTAGGTAAAAACTAGAATTTTTATGTTTGACACTGAAATTGAAGAATCGAAGGATTAGTATTAATGTTATAACTAAACACTTAGATTTAATCTTTAGAATCTTTTGAATTCGGTAGACGTTGTTCTACAACTTATACCCTGTTTGATTTCTGTACAACATAACAAACAACAAAACATTTTGTATCGAATAAAATGTTCTAAAGCATTCTCGAATCCACTTAAATATGTATATACAAATAAAATCATGAAAATCACTCCAACCGTTTAGGAGTTCAATGACATACTCGTATATACATATACTAGGTGCGTATAAAAACATTTCATTTCTATAAAATCTATACCATCTAAACTATATAATCTAAACCATCCTTAAATCCATTTAAACACATAGTGAAAAATCCTCAAAATCCATTCAACTATATAGGAGGAGTCAACACGAACAAAAGAATTATTTATACTATACTAGCAGACCCGGCTACGCGCTGCTGTAACTAAGATGTACATACTCAATTTAGCCGACTAACTACCTTACACCGCCATCTGTTAGAATCTTATTGAACTAATTCTTTGTAAGATATCAAACAAATAATTTGCAATAAAATAATAGTGCGACTATAAATTGAGATGTGAGCTATTATATCTTTCAAGTTAGATCAAACTGCACACGGTGTGCTAAATTTGATTAAAATCGGTTTAGTAGTTTAGGAGTACATCGTGACACGTAATATATATGTATATATTAAGATGATATAAATATCAAAAATCTGAACTATTACATCGTCCGACGTATTTTCATCTATTGACTGGATTTGCCTCATGTCTATTGTACAGATAAGTTTAATGAGATTACACTATGTTAAATGAAGGAAGTAAAATTTTGATAGTGAGTAGAAAACTTTTAATAATTACTTCGTTGTATTTCATTAGTACTGTTTAAATAACAACGTAAATCTGGTTCTACTGAAAATCGAGTATTCAGAAAAGAGTTTCATACTTTTATATGAAAAAGCCTATTGTTTGAGCTTAGCCTCAAAATTAAACCAATAAATATTCATAAACATAACTTGTTTTCGTTCCCAAATCCATTAATATTTATGGTTTTATATGTTAATAAAACAAAATGTTTCACAAAACTTTTGTACAAAACAAGCTTAAAACAATTCATTATTTCTATTCGGACTAGAATATAAATTGGCGCTGTTGAAATAAATAAAATATTTGAACTTAAAATCAACAATACGTACATTCACCAACGAAAAATTCTATATGTGGCGTATATTGTATAAAGATATTATGTATAAAATATATACAATAAATCTAAAATAAAATAATCAGCTACCACTTTTTGGACGTAGTGTTGAAACATTTAGAAAATCTACTCAAATAAATAAAGTTAGCGTCTGTTTGTAATATTAAAATAACATTTTTACAATATTTTTCTGTATTTTTTTTGCTCCAGATAATCTCAAAAACAGCTGGACTTACTGGTTTAGGCCACTTTTATTTTAGAATTATAAGTTATCGCAAACTAAAAAATAACTTTAATAAAAGTGTGCGACAGCATATATGTATCTAGCTTTTAAGGTTAAACCGCTAAAACCGTTTTAATGTTTATCAAAATAGTCTTAAAATAATAATTTATGTGGCAAAAAAAACGTTTGCTGGGGTCAGCTAGTATAATATATAATATTGATTGTATAATCCCTACGTGAAGCTCTATCATCAAGTGGGACAGCCTCACTCATCTCTTAAGATACCCTAGTCTGTCAGTGTGTTTGTGTCATGGGATTGGAGTCTGTGTTCTGAGGCGCGCCAATACAGATAGCGACCAAACATAAAAAAATAGGAAACGTACCTATAACAAATTGTTATAACTTTTAACCTTAAGAATCATCTTTTTTAGGTAAATGCCTCAACCCGTCCATACTAGATTTACTTTCCACATATAATTTTAATATTATATTTATGTATTATAAGAAATCTTTGCTCGGGTATTTTCCGAGCCTTCGAGCACATCGTATAAATAGTTTTGGTAATAGGAATCTAATGCCGCTTTCGGGGAGTTACATTTTGTTAGATTCTGTCTTCAGCAAGGAAGGGAACAGCCAAAAGTCGTGTAATTAAAACCAAAGTTACCACAGAATATGTTTACAAAATCAAACCGTGACGTAATAAGACCATTTTAACATATTGCCGGAAATACGTATGTCAAGCAAAAATGAGACAAATCTATATAATAGAAACTTTGTCATTAACTCTATTGCTTTATATAGTATGTTTACGTCTTTGTCATTTGCTTCACTTTCGTGGCGTCGGATTTATATTTTTCTCTCATCTGTAACAAAATATGTCCTTTGTATCCTATAAAAAGATATGCCCTAAATTTTCTTCCAATTTATGGAATCGCCATTTAAAAAGTTTTACTTTGATTATTAAAAACATTTAGCAATGTTCTCATTATAAAATCATTGAACAGTTCGCCCCCGCAATAGCTAGGCACTGCTTGATCAATTCTATTGAAACAGTTAAAAGTTATAACCATTTCTAACACACCCTAATTATTAATATTCCGCAAATTAATAACATTAATTTAATTGTAAAACGTATTGATTGTAAAATCTGTGCTACGAATAATAATCTAAACTGTAGCCGTGGATTTGTAGCTTGCCGTAGCCAGTGCCGCCGCGGCGTCGTAGCAGGACGGTCGGGTGAAACGCGAGTGCTTCTACGGCGCTACGAAACGCCGTAGTCTCGCGATCGTCGCGTACTATTCCGATTCGCTATAGCCTAAGAGCTGACTTCGAAGTGACGGTGTCGTGTTCAAAGTGATATTTATTCGTTTATAATAAATTGTTTCAACGTGTTATTTTAAAGGAAGGGCTTTAAATGTGGCCATAAAGTGTTGTACGATTCCGTGTTAAGGTATTTTGGTTTGCCCGACAAACGATAGACGTTAAACGTTTTAGTCTAATGGTCTGTTAAGATAACGTCATGCGATTCTACTACGAGCGGTTTAAGTTGCTTGTAACAGAAAAATATCTTTTCTTTATCTAATATTTTAACAGTGAGCCGAAAGAGATGCGATTTTAAATCATAACGAAAATTTTTGTGCTATTTCTGCGCAAACTTTTACGTAACATTATTTTTTAAATATAAAATCGGTCAAATCTTGTTCTATTGTGATGTTAAATTATAAATAAATATGTGGCTGTATTATTATAATCTTCAAATACTTTAGACTGTTTTTGGAATAAGTTTTTTATCCAAAATCATTAAGAATATAGCGGATAAATCATATTGAGTATATAGTATTGCATATATAGTAAAAAAATTAACAATGATTTAAATTTTTACTCGACCAGCAATGAATCGGTGATGGTATTGGTTTTCCAAATGGCTAGGATGGTGGCGATCACTTATCATTAGAGTAGACTATAAGGAAAAAAATAAATATTGAAAAAATCAGCCATTACTTTCGTTAACATATAAGTATACATACGTAATAAATATATAATATTATAGTGTAATAAATATATCAAAACAAATGTATATTTAGAAATAGATCCGTAATTCCTAAAGGTAAATAGTGTTTGGGAAGAGATTATTTATTAAATAATAATAAAATATGAGACAGTTTTGTTGAATAGATACTAAGGCTTCATTGTGTTAGATATCCATTATATTAGAAAACGTGGTGTTGAAAATCGTGAAATAGAATTGCAATGCTTATTTACACTTTATTAGTAATACAATTCTTATAGATTCGTAGGTTCCGGTATATTTAAAATTTTCCGTTTTATTTCCCTCGATTACCGAGAAAGTTATAAGTTCTAAATATTACCGAATACTGATCATGAATCCCTCTGAATCATGTAATCCCCCGACGTTTTTTATATTAGTGAACACTTTATATTCAGTGCCTATGCTATTTAGGTAGAGAACTATATTTGTCTCAATATTTTTATTACAATATGATTTTTTCTATCTTTCTCTTTATTTTCTTTGGCCATATTGGGTCGATATGGAATAATGATAGAATATTGAATGATGTAAGAAGCGAAGCAGGCCCGCTTGGACGTAGGCCTCCACGTAATGATTTTATTATCGTTATCATTATTAAGTCATTAATATCATTAGTTTCGCGTGAAGCCCGCTTACCTACCATTCTCATTTTACAAACACTCAAGTTTACAAACGAAACCCGCTGTAGGAGTTAAATCATACTTAAAAACAATAAATAACAGACTCAGAAACTCTGTTTTTAAATTAACTGTAAGATAAGGACTGAAAACGACATTTTGCGATTCTAAAATTTTAGTTTACGTATTTTCTTCTTTTTAGTACATTTTTTAAATAATTAATCATCCATAATTCACTGTTCGTATTTCCTCAACAATTACAGAAGCCTGGAGAATATTGTATTTTGTTTTAATGTGGAATGATAGTCATAACTATCGCTTCCAAGACCGTTTGATTATTGTGCCCTTCGGAGCACATTCATTTAACTTTCAACTAAGCTTTGGTTTCTGAATTACATAATTTGTTTTCAGTAAAATAAAAAGAAGTTTGAGGGTTATAAAGAATCCAGCGGATTCGGCAGATCTTATCATACAGCTTTTAATGACGTACAGAAAACAAAAATGCTTTTAATCGTTTGTAATAATGATTAATTTAATGGTTAACTTAACATTAACTATTCATTTATTTAATAATAATAGACTCTCATATACATATGGCTTGAGACTACAGAATCGTCGTGTTCCAGATTTTAGTGGCCCACTACAGGGCACAGATAGATCTCCTCATCACTGAGGAGGCCTAGAGCGTACTTCATCACACTGCTCAAGTGCGGATTGGTATAGGGCTTAGTGTCTAACCTAAAATCGGAAGTTCTTATACCGACCGAAGGCTTCCGAGATCGTTTACGTACAACGTTCTACGATAACAATTAGGACCAATGGCTTAGCGTGCCCTCTGAAGCACAGAAGCGCTCAAGAAAATTTAGCACTAATGGTTGTCCATCGAGCCCGCAGTTGCTTTATGCACTTGGTCAATTACGATTGAACTGAACTGCCGGGCTATGAGCGTTTTATGCTGAACGACGAATAAATAATAATAATATAATACCTATCCATCTATTTTATTCATGAAATAAAAAGATGTGTAGTGTGTGTAAACACCAATATCAATGTACCGTCCCGGAAAGGGCCAGAGAGGATTCAAAGGATTGTTTTCATCTTTGTATCTCGATAGAATTACATGATATGAAAGTTCGACTTGATTATTCAAGCTAAACATTTAATTTTAATTTCTTTTACTCATATTAATTCACTATTAATTCTGTCAACGTTGTTATCATCTTAATATATATAAAGTACGTGTCACGGTGTTTGTCCGCGATGAACTCCTAAACTACGTGTCCAGTTTGATCCAACTTGAAAGATAGGATAGCTTACATCTCAATTTATAGTCGCACTATTATTTTATTGCAAACTATTTGTTTAATATCTTACAAAGGATTAGTTCCATAAGATTGTAACAGATGGCGGTGTAAGGTAATTAGTCTGCTAAATTGAGTATGTAAACCT
>DWJN01006885.1:0-10353 GCA_018248895.1 Carystus phorcus | reverse complement strand
GCTTTTAATGAAAAAACTTTTTGTTTTGTATAGCGGTGGTTGAATTAAATGAAGAACCTGTGGTTGAATTCCTTCATCAAATTATTTTATCCCTTTTGAAGGCGGTTTTCCTTTGTTGTCAAATGATTTTTATTTCTTCCTTTTTAGTGGCTAATTCTATTATGGAGGCGTGATGTTATGTTATAAAATAGTACAAACAATACATATCAAGCGATTGAAGCAATCGTGGATACATCTGCTGTAGTTTTTTGAAGAGTTCCGTTGTCCGTCTCCGAAAATAATCATCAGATCTTCACCAAATTAAAATGAGATCCGTCCAGGAGCTTGCATACCATCTTATACACTTTATTTTGTTCATTTTACATCGACAAAAATACAAAAAGAGTTCCATATTCATGAAATCAAAGTAAAGTAAATAATACATTATTAGCGATAACTCAAAAACTAAGCTTTTCTTAAACTAAGGTCTTTCTACATAGATTTATAGTTATATTTATTATCCTCATAACAAAATTACCAAATAATTTTGTGTTTATAATAACAGTTAATATGACTGTAAGGTTTAACGAAATTCGCCGAGTCAGCTAGCATTATTTTAATATACGATAGTTGTATTAAACTTCGTCACTTCCTTGATCCACTTATTTTCAACTCAAAACTTTGTTTTTACTTTAAAATGAAATATAAAAAGACCTTCACCATTTGTAATGTTATTTCAAGTGAACTACACTTGCTAAAGATTCAATCGGTAGGTAATAAATCACAAGGATTGGAACACAGCAATTCATTACAGAATTCTAAAAGCAACTATTAAAATGCGCGAAGCACTTGTCGTGTTCTGTAGCTAAATTCTCCTTAATGGAAATCTTATGTCGATCGTCTCAAATTTCTGGAGAGTATCAACCTAAGCACGAGTAATACGAACGTTAAGATTTATACCAGTTACGATCCACATGAAACGTTTCGTGCGTCGAAATTGACGAATATAAAGATTGGTGATATTATTTTATCCACAAACCAACTTTCGCCGGAGGCTTCAAGCAACTTCGGAAACTTTTTATAAAGCACCCTGATGTAAGACGTGAAAACTTTATCCATTGAAAGAATATGTACCTAAATATAGAAAGAAGGAATAATGAAAAGAAAAATATTGGGTACTTAGTTAAGTATTGCTTACCTACATATAAGAGGTTCAAATATGAGTAAAAAAAGTAAACCTAAACTTGGCATAATTCTACAAATCTATGTAATAGGTAAATGCGTTTTCCATCCTTTTGTCATTTCTGGAAGTGCCTCATAATGCCACAACCACTTCCGTACAGTAAAACAGTTTCTAACTTCCATGTACAATACAGTAGATACAAATTTCCTTTATATTACACATAAGGAGAAACAGTGCAAGAAAACATGTATTGTGTTTATTGAAATAGACAAGTTTTGCAATGATGATTGAGTGTTAATGTAGGTCGTGTGTATAAAGATGGTAGAGAGGAGATAATTGAGAGCTATAGAATCATAGAATGTATTGCAAATAGCAGTAGACAACAGTTGACTTTGTGGCAGGTACGCTGGCGCAAATGTCACACCGGTTCGAGTCACAATCATGAAATCTAACAAAACTGCACATTTTTTTCTAAAATAATTATTTGATTTTTGACTTTGCCTTTGACTTTGATTCTACTTGCTACATATTACTACTTTCTGTTTTTGAACAAGTCTACCGTTTTGACAATCAGGAGGCACCTACTACATTGCTTGTATGTATACCCTTTTTTACCGACTTCAAAAATATGTTTTCCTTTGAAAACCTAGATACCTTTGTATCCGATTTGATTGTATTTTTTACGGGTTAGATTATAACTCTTTACTGGTGTTCCGATTTCGATGATTCTTTTTACATTAGAAAGCCGAACCTCATTTTATTATTTGTTGATGTAAAATGAACAAAATAAATTACTTATATAAGATGGTATGCAAGCTCCCGGACTGTCCCATTTAAATTTGGTGAAGATCTGAATATTAGTTTGGGCGACAGACAACGGAACTCTTAAAAAAATTACAGCAAATGTATTAAAAATTAACCTGGTGATAAATATCTGTTCAATAATACTAGTTTTCGCCACTGCTTCATGACACACTGAAAAAGAGTCATAATATATTTGGAAAAGAAGTAATCACTTTCGAAAGAATAGAAGAAGATTATAATAAAAGAGTAGCAGGTGACTCACGATAGCAGCAATCGCTTGTATATGCGTTGTTTGTTTCTTTTTTATAACATTACCTACATCTTGCCTGCTGGAAGGAACCACTAAAAAGAAACAAAAAACTTTTAACAAAAACCTAAAACCGCCTTAAAAAATATTTACGTCTTTACGAAAAGTTTTTATGCTACTTGGAGTAGATTTTAGAGGCATTAACTAAGTACAATCTCTTTGTACCCATTTACCGACCTATTAAAAGATTTTTTTATATGAATTATGTGTATAAATGGTTGATACATTATTATGATCTTATAACTTCCTAATTTAATTTAATACCAATTGAATTTAATACGCCACGTTTAATATAATTTTCCTGCCGTGGCAGGTAACAATCTGTTACGGAGAATCAGGACATTAAAATTGCATTAAATTGCTTAAATTGGGTCGGGAAAAGATTTTACTGGTGTTACTTGACTAAGTGAGTGGGTGGTAGGAGTGGTCACCTTTTGTGCCGTAAGCAACCGCATGTGATTTTTTGCATTTTCAACCTTAGGTGGTTTAATTATGGGCGAAAAGATTATTTCAACTGTTGACTCGCCAATTTTGAAGGTACAACTAATTAGTTAAACTATTTTGGTTAATATTTGACGTTTGTATGCATACCTTCTCATTACGTTTAGATACTACTGTGAACGGTAAGGCTTCAGGTACGCCCAAAAACTTGCATTTACCAACGAACCTTTCGTTTGTAAAACTTAGTTTATTTAATTAAAAACGTCATCTTTATAATAAAAGCAGATGTAATATTATTTTTTATAATTTCTATAATTTTCCAAAATATGAAGTTTAAAATTCACTACCTGCTTAATAAATGGTTGACTACAGTCCCACCTGAAACTAAACAATTCGGCTTAGACAATATACTAGTTACACTAGGGGCGCCATTGACTCATTGATTGTTGAAGAGTGTTATTGGTTGGTACAGAAGGAAGCACGTGTTGTTCCAAATAAACTCTTTACTTGGTTACTGTTTCGTCCGAATTGGGACGGCCTAGAATACCTATTCCAATCCCATGCCTTACGACAAGCGACAGAGGCAGTGACAAGACTGCTTGTTAGTAAGGCTCTCCGTACAAATTATATTATTAATATTTTTTTTGTGAAGCTAGCCAGTCTATCTACAACACTGTTGCCTGAGCTAGCCATTAAATGATACGTCGTCTCGGAGGCTAAAGAAGCAATATCACCTTTCTTTCTTCCCTATTTTCTTGGCCGACAATGAGTGTTGCCAGTTATTGGTAGTATGGACATACTGCAGCGTAACTGAAGCATTAATGGAGCACTTTATACCCCAAAATATCTACAAATAAAATCGAGAATCAGTAAAATAAACCATCCTTCTATTACTTCGTATATTAAATAAAATACAACATTTTGATAATGGCTTAAAAATAATAATTTACAAGTCTGTGTAATTAGCAGATATATTCGCTTTATTACATTTGTACAGGTTTCTAACACAATGGCAAAACAGATCTTGTATAATATGAATATATTTAGGTAATCATTTGTACATATCTAAGCAATCACATTGTGAACCTATTTACACAAAACTTGTCTAAGACATGCATTTTCAACAACATAGTACGTAGGTAACAATAAGTTATAGAGCCAAAACAGTCTACGTAACTACTAAGTATACGTTTTGATATAAGTATTATAATAAAAGTTACGACATATACAGATATCTATTATAACATTTATATTTTATACTTAACAATGTGTTTATTTATATAGTAGTACCCGCTGGTACTATCTAGATAAAGTCATCGACAACAGTAGCTCTTCGCAAAGTATTTCAACCTTGACCTAATTATTTTTATAATAGAAGCGTTAACTGTAAAGAATTATTCAGTATTATTGCTATCATATAGATTATTTAACGAAAAATAAGATTGATAAAAGAATCGCATGTATTTGGCCACCAGGACATAAAAATTATGTCAGGAATTATTTAAACAGAAATCGTATTACTAGTCAATACGGTTGGAATTTTGTATTAAATTATCGTACCTGTTACAGTATGATCGGAATTTATATCAAGAACACTGTTCCCACAATTCCTATCAAACAGAACCGCGCGTGCTGTGAGACTCATCAAACGAAAACATATTTATTTCACAAGGATTAGGAAAATGAGAATGAAAATTCAAAGAGTTGCATTTTCTTAATCGTTTAAAAAGCTGCCACTACTTTCAATTTCCCCTCTGTTTAACTTGAAATTACAATGAACTTCAAACATTTTCTATAGTAAAGCAAGACGTATATGCATAAATGTAGATTATGTTCGTCCTGAAAACTATTAACTACTTAAAAAATAATAAGAAAGTCTATCAACATTTTTTTATTTTCGTTAATCTGTATTTTAGGTAAGAGCTAACAGCGATTAATAAAATTGCACTTTTATTTCACACCAAATTAAAGAACGGGAAAACTCAATGAACTAAATCAGACTTAACAGTGAAATTGTGTCAGACATTGTTCTATTATTCATTGTTTTACACTTTACGGAAACGACGCATTTAAATAACCTGTAACTAAAATATAATTAGATAAAAATATCCGTTGTGAAATTACATCACAGCCCCAACTGTTTACCTTAACATCTTCCCGCCTACTTACTTGAACTTCGAATACGTATCGTCCTTGAGCGTTTATCATATAGCGGGCACTACTTTAAAACTACAAAAAAATATATATTTCCTAATTATTTTTTTTAATCAGAGAGATTTGTAAGTAATCTTGCAGCATCACTTCATCACTGCAGACATCCTAACACAATCATGCAATATCAATAAGTAATTAGAACTGAACCCAATTTTGCTGGTTAGCTGGCGTAGTTGGCTTCTGACTTGGTGCGCTGAAAATAAATAAAACAGGATTTTATTATTTGCCATGGTGATAATAAACTTGCAGTGATCTCTGGTTGTTGCATGATGATGTACTTCCTCATATAACTTAAACCCTCTTTTACATTAAATATTAATTTGGTTTCAAACCACACTCCAACAAACAGGGTTTCAAGCAATTGAATTTATGATTATACTTGGTTGTACTATAAAATTGCTTTGTATAGTGCAAAATAATATGCCCATAACATTTACCTTAGCTCATACAGAAATTTATTAGTCAAAATATTATTGTATTACTCTAAAAGCGTAACAGGCATGTAAGAGATTATAAATAGTATTACGGAAAGCCTTTTAGTCAATAACATTTATTCTAAAAGTACCCCAAGCCATAAAACCTACCAAATTACAATTTGGAACAATTAATAACATGAATACCAGGCAACCTTCACATTTGTAATTAATTATATCTGATTCATTGTTTCTTTTACTTATTAACTGAAACCAACAAAACAAAAGAAGTACATGTTTGATACAAGATAAGTGAAGGTCATTCTATTGTTTTTTGCATGCAAACTGTAATAATACTAATTTGATGTTTCGTAAACTTGCTAACATGTATTACCTTGCCGAGTTAAACTCTCCCCACTCTGAGTTGGTGGATGCATTTGCGGCAGATGGAGATGGTGCGTGCTGGGGCGAAGGCGGGGGAGGTAGCTTGGAGCCACCTGGTGGAGGAGGCAGTAGCCCACCACCCATACCTGGACCGCCAGCTCTTCGTGGTCTAGTGGCCTCACTGCCATCTTTTTTCTGAAAATATTTTTTGACACAATCTCCATTATACAGTGCCAATAAAAAAATAGTGGCTTGTCTCACTGGGCCGAAACAATTGAAGATTAACAATAAGAATAATATTTTTAATATGTTGTATATCAACAGAAATGAAATCATAATTACTGTACATGCATTAATGCATCATTTGGATAGATAATACGCCAAAAAATTTAAATGGCTGGAGTGTATACGCAACATTGAATTAAAATACTCAAACATACAAAAAACTATAAATAACCTTAACCAGACATAGTTATCAAGCTGTCCAATACTTACAGTAATTTTCATATTGATCTTGATTGTCTCCCCATCTTTGAATCCAAGGTCCAGCTGCTGTTGGTTCCCTGTTTCACCTTCCTGCTCTTTCCGAAGCCATTTGAAATGATCTTGGAGAGCGACATTGAGATCAAAGGAGTCAGATCTGTCTCCAAACCCAACTCCAATATAGGCAGTTCGCCCTGCAAAACAAACACTTTAATAAATTTTGCATAATCGGATAAACAAACATTTTGTTTTGATTTATTCACAAAAATAAATAAAAAAATTGCATAAATAGAATAACCAGGTTTTATCCAAACAGGCTGCATTGAACAGTGTCAACAAGATACTACAACCAGAACAATTAATCTTTTTTATCACACCAAGACACAGATAAGTAGAAAGTAATGATAGTTAGATAATGATTTCATTTAAAATAATTTATTTTTATCTGAGGTTTTACACCAAGTCTACCTTTCCTTGTGTACCCCATTCAAATTTAGCATTCACTAATTTTCCAAAAATCATGGTTTTGTTAGAAATTATCTAATGTTTATATACGAAATGTAATATTTTTCATGTGGAAATAAGGATGCGAAAAAAGTTTATAATTATTGAATATGTTAATAGTCCCAACTTTGTAATAACCTCTAGGTTTATAACAAATTAATAACATAATACTGACTCGTATCATACTGTTATATCAAGAATGAGTCATTGACTTCCAATAAAAAGTTGACAGTTCTTATCAGAACTTGTTTTACTGAGCAAGTGCCATACCAATAAGAATTTTTCGAATTAATAATTTTTCAAATGAATAACTTTTTAAGAACAAACTGATATAATTCAATTTACATAGCAAAATTTTGGTATATTTAGATTTCAATAATATTTCAAGTATATCTTGTATTATTGCAATTAAAAACAATAAACGCAAAATGTCATTACTTTTTCAATGTAAGTATTTTAAAACATCTTTTTACCATTGTCATCTTGAATACGAACAACAAAATATCTTGAACTGTCTGTTACAGCTTCTAATGCAACTCCTGGGTACTTATCAATAGGGCATTTGGCGAAAAGTTCACCAGAGGTTTTATCCTCCAACTTCATAATCAGTTCCTCCCCTTTTGCAACCAAACGCATACGCCCCGTCCACTGAGGCTCTTGTAAGTTCCAATCCGCAGCCCTGTAATTTATTCGGTTGTTAGAATATCTAATACGTAAAATAATATTATTAACCAAAAACTACATGAGTTATTTTACCTGTATCCCCTATTGGACGTTCTTGGGGGTATTTTGAATACGAAAACTTCATTTTTTACAAGCAAAACGCTCTCGTATGTCTCCATAGTTCAACAAAAAAAAATACAAAATGCCTGGCAAACTTCGTTTGGTTTTTGATTATTTTGAATTTAAATATACGTTTTTAGAAAATTTTAACAAATATATTAAAAATCAAATCGAAATTTTGAAAGGGTTTCAATTTAGAAGACACTGCTATTTGGTGCCTTTTCAAGTCGTTTCGTTTCAGATATTTGACGTATGACGTACCTACTTTACTTTCTGTAGCGCTGTCACCCACCGTCCCCACAGATTAATTAGAGAAACAAACACAGACTAAATAGTATGTCTATTAATATGATTATCATTTTGGTAATGTAAATGCAGTGATAGAACATCAACATAACCTGTGACAGTCCCGTAAATTGTCATATCTGTCATGTCGTTGTCAAACTCAATTTAATTATTGTGAAGGGAACTGACTGAAGTTGCACTGAAGTCTAAAATGAATAAATAATTCATAAATGTATGAAAAGACAACAACAATTATAAATATTTAATATACAATATACGTGCATACTTTGTAAACAAATTGTTACATAAAGGTTATACACTTATAGTGGCTTTAATAGATCAAACTAATTAGAAATATCAAACTTTTATTTAAAGTGATTTTGTATATTCATATTTTATTTATCTACCAATAATTCATCTTTTCAGGATTTCGAACTACTTCGGAGATGGCTTATAATGTAAGTACCAATAATATTTTGTACATAAACACAGTATTGGCCATTTCATCTAACTAAACTATCTTAAATGAATTGAAAACTTTTGTTCTGTAGACATTTATTTAGCAATCAAGCAAATTAATAGGAGAGACACTTTTATCAGAGATAAATTATTGTTTGTTATTCGTCTTGGTTGCTTGTTCTCATACCAGGATTTACATATTTAAATAAGTAAACATTATTTTGACGATATTACTTCGTCTTCTTAAAAGCAACATAATAATACCATCCGTGTCCTTTTGAAAACAGTTTATTAGCTGAAGTCTTACACTTTGGTTAGATTATACTGAATTAGGATTCTGCGGGTATTGTTTAAGTATTACTTATTTTATGGTTACTGTTAACAATATTTTAATATAATTATACCTATATGGTCTGATGGCTTATATATTATTAACATTAAATTGCCTGTTGTCATTGATGTATATATTCAGAAGAAGTATATATTCAATCTGCTGAATAATGTCTGCATGACTTTTTTATTTTTATTTAATATAAGATAATGCTTAACATCAACCCCACATGATGGTAAGTAGTGAAAAAGTCTAAGATGGTGGATGCATTAACTTAGTAGAAGCCTATCCCTGAGGCTAATAATGTGTTTAACCTACGGTACTATGGTATTTCTAAACCATCAAACTTTATAAATGATTTTGTAACAAAAGAATTTTTGTTTGAATCTGTAGCTTTATCTGTACTTGCCAGAAAGATGTTATTTTCCTTCCAATTCATTCTGTACTATTTTTATTTATGTTCGAGCTAAATATTATTAAGTGATTTTAAGTATTCCTTCCAAAGTATTTCTTTCCAAATCTGAGTAATTAACAATGGAAAAAACTTGGTTATGTATATATATTAATGTATTAATGCAATATTACTTTATCCCCAAATATTTCTTATCCCCAAGGATTGTGGAGGAAAGGAAACATGGTAAGTATGTAAAATCATGTTTTTTGTATAATTACCTTTCTTACTTCATATTTCTCTATTAAAATGTCATTTCCTATTTACTATACTTATGACTTATTAGAACAGACACTGTTTAATTTTTTTTAAGTAATTATTCACTCTCAAAAATTATTTACATGGGATTTTGAAATTGTTTTGTTTGTTGATACAAAATACCATGGTGTAATAGTGAAAACCGCATCTAAATTGGTTAAATCTTTTTTGAGTTTAGTGGGAATAATTTGTTATCAAATGAAAATTCTTAAAATCCTAGAATTTATTTTGTTTTTAAATACCCATAATAGTTTTTCTTAAATAGGTTACATTAATTTCATTCTTAAGTATATAAATAAAATTTCTAAACATTAGACTATTCTACCTACTATTATCAATATTAGAATTATAAAACTTAATTTAATAAGCATGTTAAACAGCGAAAACTTTCGTAAAATACATTTAGTTTTACATGTATTCATGAATTGTATAAATTTTTTTTAGGAAACCAATATTAGATGGCGCTGCGCCATATGACATCTAAAATAATATATAGTAATTAAAATACTACATCAGATCTGTGTAACTTTACTACATTTATATATTTTTTTTATTCTATCAATATATCTCGGAGATATCACTAACAATTTTAACAGAGGAATACAAGCAATTGTATATGGAATCAACCAGTTATAGTCGAGGTCACGAATTTTTCCGCTCATAGTACCTATCCTTATTTTTCACTTTTGGCAGTGGCAGGCCTGTTTATTTCATATCATTTTGATGCGGGTTGTATTGAGATATTTGTAAGTTTATTTAATGTTTAGACTTATTTATATAATTTAAAGGACAATACTAATTAAATGCTATTTTTACACCCGTTATACGTGAAACGAGTTGCGTATAACGGGTGTAAAAATAGAATTTGTATGCAACATAATACATCTGTACAAAACAATGCCATATCTACTATTTTATATAGAAAGCTTAAAATTTTAACTTATTTTAAAATATACTTTTATTAAGAAATAATGAATCATGATCAGGTCTTTATGCCATTATGTAAGTGTATGGGGCCTTCAAAGATTTGTCCAAACTAAATTTTAGCCTGGTTTAGGTTTTGATAGAGGGGTC
>DWJN01006884.1:0-10354 GCA_018248895.1 Carystus phorcus | reverse complement strand
GCGCAATGCATTTTCTGTTAGCCAACTTAGTCCAATAGCTATTGTCCTAAAAAGACATGACCGACTTTGATACTTTTAAAACAACATATCTTTATATATATATATATATATAATTTTTCTGTTCGTGTATGTCATTGAACGTTACATAAGACCTATCTTCATTAATTTTTGTGTGTTTAAATGGATTCCAGAACGGTTTATATTCAAAATTCAATTCGATCCGATCCGATCCGACGTAACTACGTAACTTTTTTGAACAATTTAATCATTTATTTTTGTAGTACGGGATTCAAACTGGGTATAAATATTCAATATAAGAAGATGATGAGAGTATGTAATGGAACAACGGTAGTCAATTCCGCTAGTCTATACCGATAAACAAAATTAGAGCGTTTGTTTATAATATTAAGATTCCTCTCGGACACAGCTACAATTATATATAATTCAATTTCCGTATCCTTGTTACTGTAAAACTCGCAAAGTAGTGAATGAATTGACTAATTTTATAATAGATAGTATCTTAATAGAAGAGTGTCTTATGTACTTTTTACTACACTATCTACCGCTTATCACCATGTTGTTCAGTAAATCATGAAAGTAACCTTTGTGGAAACAAAATATAAGTATATTATTATTATTAGCGAATTTCCACAAAAATAGAAAATATCTAGAGTTTTGAATTTGACCATAATATGTCTTGTAACTTTCGTCACTAAGGTAACTGTTATTATTTAATTGTGTCATTTGATTTGATTAGTGTGAAAATCATGTGTTATATTATTAACTAATTGGACACCATTCAATAATAAAAATTAAGCCGGTAGGAAAGTGTAAGTATAGTAAATTGTTTATCATTACTCAATATGTATTAACCAAAACAAATCAAATTTATGAGATCTGTAAGCAACGTTATAGGGTTTTTATATCCTAGCGACTCAACCAAACCGTTGTACCTATTCCAGCCCTCGTACCTTTGAAAGCCCAACAAAACTAATTAGAAAGTCCCTAAAAAGTTAATATCATAAGTCGGTGAGCGTACACACGAGCGAATTTAATTTGGAGCGTTTTTAATTACGGCTGGAGATTCGTTCGGAGTCGGCCGGTTTCGGCGCCGCGGCTGCCAGCCCTGTAATTATGGGGCCCGTAATTGCGGGACCCGAGTGCCCCGAGTCCCCGCCCGCGCCCCGCTCGCTGGCGTCCTATGGCAATGCCACTGAAATTAGGATACTCTTTGACGGGAGTTCTAGCCGAAAATACTTTACGAGTCCTTTGCTAAATTAGCCTAGCCGGATGATTAATTTTGCGCCTTTTATACCTAAGAAACTTGTAAAAATAGGTTTATAATAATGTCTTTTATACTAACCGAAGTGAGGTGATTTTATGTGCTTCGATTATTCTGCTTATTATTGCTAAACTTACATAACTTCATACATAATTTACACCATTCTTACATAACTTCAAGTGTTCATATTCCGATATAATTAGCTGAATTAAGTAATTTCAAGCGCAGTCGGCAGACGAATAGATGACAGTTTCTTAGGACAAGCTCAGATTTAAGGGCAATAATTCTTTTGATTACATTCTGTATTGACCGGAGCATCGCATGTTTGTTCTATAGAAAGAACTAGTTCAAATGCAACAAAAACATTACCATCGGATGCTTGATTGATCGTCTGTAGCATTTCCGTCTACAATACCACAAAGTCAATTACGTGCTTATGTAGAATGAATATATACAGAAATATTAATGAAATCATAACTGTATACATGCCTACAAGTCTCAACCTACTACTTTACGATTGTTACGGAGCTTGCAAATGCTTAATTCTCTATAATTACGGACATAACTCGCATTTGTAATCGCTACTTGCTACTGCACATTGGTCACTATTGTTGCATTAAACAGCATTAAAATGGCTATGGAATACAGATACCTAAAAGTAGATTGTATGAAACGTTAGAATTTATTACGAATTAGTAATAATATAATAGATAAAGGTTTGTACATAACGCTGTTTGGTTAATAACTAAGACACTTCACAAAAGTCTTATTACATTTGAATGTGTCGGAGAATATCGATTACTGTGTTTACTAACGCCATCTAGCACGTCATAGTTGATACAGGCTACTTTGCAAAAAACAGTAGCTTGAATAAAATTTCTAACAGAAGTTAAATATAACAAGTCACCTTAAATCTAGAGTATCACAACGAAGGGAAGTAAATGTATGAAGTTACTAACTTTTGCCCGCGGCTTCGCTCGCGTTGAAGCCTTTATATAAAAATCAAAGATCATTACATAATTTCCTTAAAAAATATACATATTTAATTAAACAGAATCCCGTGTCCTTTTTAATACCTCTAAAAATATGTGTACAAATTTATGTTAATCGGTTGAAGTTTTGGCGTTAAAGAGTAACAAACAAACTTACATTCACATGTAATAAATATAAGTAAAAAATTAGGTTAATACAGGTTCCTACGTTCCGCTAGTCAATAATTTAGTTTGACGTCCTACTATTTCTTATAAAAATATATCAGAAAACCTTTATTGATATGTTAATTACCTTACTTATTAATTAACTCACTTAGCGTACTGTTTATACTACAGTACTAGGTCGTACTTGAAGCTATGTTTATCGTCGGTATATAATTCAAATATCGGCCGTTCTTAGGTACTGAATAGCAATTCTTAATTTCTTACTAAACGTCTTAGACTGGATTTGTCTCCAGTGTTTCATAATGAAAAATGCTAGAAGTGGTAAAACGGTGAAAAATTATTCAATCTCTCTGTAGTTCGGACTATTAGAAATTGAGTTACATTAAATAATATTTTTCACCGTATTCATATTTTGAATATCCAAAATATAAATGTCTACTCCTACATCAGAAGTAAACTGATAAATAACCACTCTCTTAAACACTGGGTCATAACAGCTGAATAGTACAGAATAATTGATATTTGGTTACATTTTTTAATATTTACGCGTTAACTTACTATTATTTATTTAAAAACACTTTAATATAGACAAAATGTTAAAATAAGTATTTTTTTCTATGACATCTTTAGCACAGATACAACATTAAGGAACCATTTTTTTTAGTAACATGTGTTTAAGGTTAATATTTTATCCCCAAAAAGTAAATTTTATAACTTCAATACGTAATTAAAGTATGAGCCATTAAAAAGCACTCTAATATAAAATAGTATAATTGTTCTCAGTGCAATCCGCTCGTCTCTATCTAGTACAGTTTAAAAGGATTGTATTTAATTACCATGACTGGCTGGTTGCAACCAAAAAATATTTGAAGTCTGCATTATGATAATTATACTTTCGGCCAATGACTACTATATTTTATGAAACAAACGGTTTGTATTGTTTGAAATTATTTAAGATAGTGTCTGGTTTATCTAACTAATGTTTAAAACATTTATTCTTTGGAATAATTGGTTAATTACTCCTTACCCAAGACATCTAGTACCTACACATCATTATTGTTTAAAAAAAAATTATGTACTTTTTTATAACCAGCTAGAATTTAATATCAAAATAATCACAATAGCATTAAGATTTCTACGAAAATGGCTACAATGTTGTTTAGTTGAGACCGGAAACGTAGCTTGTAGTTCTCAGATGGCATGAGAGATATGAAAACATGCACTTTACTCGAAAATCTAAAAACGACATCTGTAACATTATTTTCGAATCCAAAGAATAGTAATTCCCGCACTCGTTCTGCGTTATGCTGGGGTGGGCAAAAAATAATGGAGGTTATATTGAGCATGAATGTCTACTATTTAATATATCAAAATCATGCTTCCTACTGCAATTGTCAGTATCCTAGGCATTAATATTACATTTTCAAGGTTTTTTATCTCTGCTACAGACAATTTAAGATTATGAAAGCTGGATTATTTTAAAGTTTTGAATTTAGTCTAAGAGTTTAAAAAAGAAACAGAAAAATAAAGTACCTAATATATGCATATGTAAATTACAATAAATGTATGGTTATGTGAGCGCTAGTGGAAAAGTTTCTTGAGTGCTTCCGTGCTTTAGAGAGCACATTAAACTATAAGTGCTAGTTGGTTAGAAAGCAAATATAAAGTTATGTCGAAGGTCTTCGAACGCCTCTTCGAATTCAACGAAACTTCTGATATAATATTTAATATAATAAATTTAAGGAGTTGGAGTAATAATAAAGGAAAAGTAGTTAATATTAACAAATTGCACAAGTTTCAATATATTAAAGTAAATGCTTTTGTCATTTAACAAATAAGTCATTATGATTTTATCTCCTGCAAAAACTTTATATTACAGAGTTTGTGGATTAAAATATTATTTATTAGTATTAAGCTAAAAAAGTCAATATTTAATATATTTATAACACTACCAAATGAACAGCTCGTGGCTAGCAATAAAGTTACAGATTAAAAATATTATTGCACTGTATACTCAGTATTTTGTGCCACAAAAGAGTAAACGAAACCAGTTTATTGTCGGCGAGTGTGACGCGCGGCGGCGCAAGAAGACGACCACGGGAGGTGTTTGTCCGTCGTAATCATACATATGTATAATTACACCAATTAAATATTTTTATTCTCATTCTGCCTCAGTTAATACCGAGGTGTGCCTTTGTTGGTTCTGGTTCCTTTGTTTATTAAAGTTATATTTACGTATAAAAGATTCAATAGGCTACGACGCTGCGACCCTAATAGGCGAGTTCTGCGATATTAACTAATTTTCGGAAGATCTTTTATACTATCGATTTACTTAGTAATGTTTTGTAATGTAGTTTATTATTTAAATTTGTATCTATTACTTATTTTCTAAAATAGATATCGCTTAAAGTAAAATAATAATACCTTTCTACCAAAAACGAAACCAATTGAGTTTAAATTCTACATATTAAGTAATTTAAATTTCCGTCGAAATTAGAAAGGTTTGTATTGTATATTGAATGAAGAAAATAATGGTGACTTGGTAAATACGTTACATAATTATTAATCTCCTAAAATACCTTAATCAAATTTTCATAACAATAATTACATACACATGTACATGCTAATAAAATGATTAGGTATATTTGGTCTTTACAATGCCTTTACGTGATTTTCGTATAATATTGTAATAACATAACAATGATCGTTTTTTATAACGAAAGCAAATTAATTGGTTTGATACATTTCTTTAATAATAGATATATTTCGTAACAATAGAATTAAATATCCTATTATATAAATTACCTTATTCCGTTTCGCCTTTGTTAAATATTTAATGCAATTTGGAACTTCATGGTATTAATAAATTAGGGATCCTAATGTACAATTAAGGTGTAATTAGAAACTTATTATACTATTTAAAGACACTTATTATAATAAAAATTAAAGTACATTTTACGTAATTTTTTGTATTTCCGATAATAGATAATCGGGAATCTGTAAATTAACATTAACGCCTGTCTTCGGTCAGTTGAATGCATCGTTATTATTCAATTACAACTTAATGATATAAATTGTTTAAAACTTAAACCTATAGGCAATATTTTCACCAACGACGCGATAATTAATATAATACGTAGTTATAACATATGATTTAAATACGCACGAGGTAAAAACTTTATTTATTGCAGTGGAATAGAGTCCTCAAATATATGGAAAGATAACAATGATAATTATAAACATTAATTCTTGACAAATTGTGCGTTTTTAATCAATTTGCAGTTTTTATGAATTGCGACCGTATACTGTTGGTATTTTCTGTTTGATTAATATCGATTTTTTTATAAGCGGTCGTGAATTACTGTAATTAATCAAGGGAGATTGCAATCGTCGATAAGACGTGATCGATATTTTATAAGTGACAGGCTCGAGAACAATTATGTTGCGCCGCGAGTGGAATATTGACCAGGCCGTAACAAGTTTACAAAGTAGCTTGTACTGAAACCTATTTATTATAAGATTATCTCAAGGTCCAATAACCTATTAATATACAACATTATTCTATAATTAAAGTTACAAATTTCGCAGTAACAATTATAGGACCATTTGTTATAAATAATTTCTTATTAGAAAATATTCGAAGGGTAATGTATCAACATTTAATCATTTATGATTTTATTTAAAATTCGAAAAGTACTCTAATAATTACATTTTGTTCTTACGTCCTATATTTTTTTATTTTGGGGCCAAAGTGAAAGTTTATAGTTACAATTTAACTTTATTAACATTATCAAAAATCACTACTATGATTTCAAATATTCTTTCGAATTTTTTGTTAACAATTATTTTTAAATACATTATTAATAAAAACTTGAATTTACCTCGCTGAAATGATTATTGTTGACATTATGGGGCACGGGGTACGAGCCCCCGGGCTGTTGATAGTAAGCGCAGTTCATGTCAACAGCCCATCCGTTCGCAGTCACTGTTCACGTCACTCGCGGCCCGAATTTTCCGAAAGAAAATTCTCGGAGCAATTATCCCGCAACGAATCGATGCGACGAACGAATCTCGCGTACTAATTGCAGGGTAGTGAGCGCGGTCGCTCTCGCTCGCTTGCCGTCCCGCTCTGCCGCTTGTTTGTTTACGCGGGGCGGCGGCGGCGCGCAGGGCGGCGTTGGGCGGGCTCGGGCGCCTAGCGCACGCGAAACTAATATAAACCGATATCACATCCAACACTATGGATAATCAAAGTTCTTTCCACTAAGTGACAAGTAACTGCTATATCAAGGTACGACATATTCTTGAAACAGGTTTAAAAATTCGTCTTCCCGAATTGAGCTTACGACGGTATTGATGATCATTTCTTAAATGGCAAATCTTAATGTACCTCATCCTGGATTAATAAAACTTTTAGTTCATTTTTTTAATGTAAGAAGATTTACTAAATACTCGCTGCATTTTTTCGGGCATCTAATATATGGACTCAACTGTATAGTCTACAAGTTATTTTTGTTTTAATTATTATAGGTTAACGTCTGACTATATCTAAATCTAACATATTTCCACAATGGCACTCTTAATAGCAATAACATTTATAAACGAACAAAATTCAGCTTATTTCTATCAAAATAAAATCTTCTAACACGTTATTCAATACGCCCTCTATGTTTAATCTATTTGAAACAAGACAACAAAGGTACGCTCACTGGCACAATAATAACTGTTGTAAATGTTACCACGGCTCAGTAGTGACCTACTGAGAACATCTGAAAGGGCTGGCAGAAACTGGAAACGGGAGTAACAAACGGGAGTAATAAGTACATGGTGTATGAGGCACGGCGGGAACGTCGCGGGCGCAGCGAAAATTACAATAATTACGCGCGCACGCGCCGCGCCCAGCGCCACCTAAAATCACTATCATTTGCACATGTTATTCTATTCCGTACAAAACGCCCGACTATCGTAGACGACATCTACGTATTGTTGTTATTACAATAGAAGAATAACGGTTCCTTTATGTATAACTAATCCATAGATTTGTTACGCTTTGTCTCTTAGCAAACGACGTACTGTTTCTTTAATGTGTATTCAAATAAATATTTTGTAAGACTTTCATTCAATTTCTTATCTGTTGAATAAAATTGTATCTATATTATAGTCAACGTTATTTTATATCTTATATATACAAGTGATAAGTATCAATTTATGTAGTAGCCGTTGATAGCATACGTTATTGGATAATGTCTGTCGATCCACTAGATTATTTAAAAAAAACTGCGTGAAAATTCGTGCAGTAATCTTTAAAACTGCTGCGATTAGATTTAATTTTATAGTAGCAATACTTAATACCAATAAAAACATTTATTTAGAGCAGATGTTTGATGTTACTAGATTTGACGTGATATCCACAATGTATAGGAAAGTGCATCCTGTCATAGGAGCGGTATCCGCCCCCGCACGGATTGTCGGTAAAAAATGGACCAATTTTTATAATAGTCGCTGGGGTCACGATCCCGATGTACTTTATTACAAACCGGAAACATTTATTACCTTTTGTGGCGAAAAAAATACTTGCCTACTTTCATTAAATCTCCATCCAAATTGTGGGACTGCAACAGCTGGTTGTGTCTATTAGAATGTTTTTGAATTAAATCTGAAAGCTTTCAAGCCTAACTTTTAAATAAATTCCGAATTTAATACTTTTTAAGAAAACAGCCAAAACAAAATTTAAAAAAATATAGTTACTGAATAAAATGTGTTGAAAGACGTTATCTACTAGTTAGACAAATATTTATTTGTTTTAAGTATCCATTAAGTCAATTTACGTTTCTTCATTACGGTAAATCAGTATAATCATAACACAGTTTAATAATCATACTGTGATTGTCTTATCATCTATCGATATTTATAATTTAATAAATGATAATGCTTGAGCTATCTAAACGTTCATGTAAAATATGATATAATAACAATTTTTTACATATCGCCTCTTTACTAGAGCAATGTGACATCTCATCAAAAGCTTTTTTTATTATTTGATATTTAAAACCGCGACGTCGAATTGTATTTACTACAAAAACCCAGTATTTTTAATTTAATTGTTTTATTGTATAATTATCAATATTTTAGAATTTAACAACGTTTAAATGTTTAAAATTGCTCTCCTTTAAAGTTGTGCTTTTTAAAATATCACGTTATTTTTGTAAAGAGGCGATATATCAGGCGTGAATAACTTATCAGGTCGAAAATGTACATTTCCAAGACAGCCATTTTTAAGTTTAAGTTTCATCTGTAAAGTCTGATTTTATGTTAATAAATAATAATAAATAACGCCACACATAGCCCCACACTAGGATACCCTGTGTCGTGGACCACACAGAAAGACATACATCCAGACCGAGAACAGAAATTTAAATTCATCAATCAAATTTCCGCAGCTGGGAATCGAACTCAGAACCCTTCGAACGGCGGTCCGGCCATTACGCCACGCGGGTCGTCTTTAATACCTGATGAAGGTCAATAAAGTTGAAGAACGAGGTGATTATGGTTGTCAGATCCAGGCTGATCATTTCCTGGACATTTCTGGGGCCAAGAACGGAATCAGAATTTTGGTTTTGGTTATCAATTACCTAGAACTATTAGTTGATGAAAAAAAACATTTTTTTTTGGAAAATCATTTTAATTATCCTAGACTGTTAAATACAAAAAAATATGTAATTCAACTTTTCCAATTTTTGGACACTATTATTGGACACTGGACAACACGCGAAATTCCGGGACAATCCATCTGCAACCGTGGTGGTGATATGTGGTCACCATGGACAACACTATGGGCAACACCACAGCCAAGGCTTAACACAACCCCAAAAAAAACTCTTCATTTTCTAAAAACGTTAACATAACTCCAAACATTATCTGTGAACGTGAGCAAAATTATTATAACGCTGACATCACTGGTTATCGCCGTCTCGCTCGCACCTATTGTGATCGAGCGAGACAGACGCAAGCTTAGTCGCACAACTCGTAATTCATACCCGTCATTGATAAGAAATTCGAAGTACGTTAAAGAAACCTAAGTTGTATTATTACATACTGCGTTTTCTCTAAAAACCTCTGTCATTAACTTAATAAGATAAATGTTAGTTTCGATGTATGTTTGTCGCACAATCACATCTTAACAGCTGAACGGGTATGGATGAAATTTGGCACAGAGACAGATTGTAACATGGACTAGCGTTTATGCTACTTTTTATACCGGGAAAATCTACGGTTCCCAGATTGATAATACATGGCATGAATATCAAACATATTATTATTAACAATCAATAATAATAGTTTATAATGACTTCCTATCTGATTGGTCAAGCAATATAAGAATTTCTCAACATTTAAGGATTCAGTTATCAAACTTGGTGTAATCTAAATTATTCATGATTTTCAATTTATAAATCTTTCGCGAGCAAAGCCTTGCATAAAAGCTAGTAACATTTAACATAAACATCTATCTGCATCAAATTTAAATAATTTTAATTATAAACAATAACTTATTTCCAAATGCACTTGAACACTGGCCGACAATAAATCGACTTCGATTTAAAACCCAACGGCCGCGCTAGATAATCTGTGGTCGTTTCGCTCTCACTTTCTTTAACGAAATAGAAAATTTTCGCGCGCAAACTACAGCAACTGAGGCGTTAGTTTGCCGCGTGTTCTTTAAAACTATAATTATAAACTATTACGATTTTACAGTACATGTCACTGAACTTTTTTAATAATTGGACTGATAGATTAATAGATAGATCAGTAAAAACATGAGTGGATGAAGGTGATATGTTACAAAATTCTAATTTCGAGAAAATCGATTTCAAAGTTTCGTATAAACATTTTAGGATATTTCAAAACGCCTTAAGTG
>DWJN01006883.1:0-10354 GCA_018248895.1 Carystus phorcus | reverse complement strand
GTGTAATTAAGCTTCTACAGATTAAATAGCATCTTAAATGTTTATACCAACAGTCTCTAAAAATTATGATCAATTTGAGCCATATACAACACTTAATAATAACTTACTTATGCTTGATAGGTTAGTAGGGCTTCACGTGAGGATTATATTACCAGTATTATTATTATGTATCTCTCAATTTTCAACGGATCCAAGGTGTAAGTGGATTCGGTCATTTGGACGACTTGCGTGGGGACACAGGTCCAAGACGTAAAGGCCTCTTTGAGCCACTTTAATGCTATACATGTGTGATACATATTAATATTCTTATCTGACACCTGCCTAGCTAAATACGACCCTCATGCTTGAGTCAATCGGCCAACGATTCGTCGTGTTCCGACTATGAGGTTGAGAGTTAATTCTTTCCTTCTTCTCTCTATTTTATTACCCGGCAACGCATCAATGGTACCTTTGTTGTTCCTAATGTCCATGGACGACTATCATCACTTACCATCATGTGACTCCACTGCTCGTCTTTCAGGTGGTATAAAAAAACATTAATAGCTTCATTATCGCGTCAGTGACTTAAGAATCTATAAAAGGTTTTAAATAGTTATACTATACAATACAGCCAACTGCTGATGTTGAGGCGAAAAATTTTATTGTTAATCGTTGGGTTTTTGATGGGATCACGCTAAGAATTCGAGCCTAATTTCATTTATGTACTCTAAACTCGTATTTTCTTCAAGTCACACTTTACAACGCCGTTTGTGGTATCAAGAGTACTTATTCAAATCGGTTCTTAGGAAGTTCGATTCGATGTAGAATTAAATTCTAAAAAGTAAGCAATGTTTCTCGCACCCTATACCCTCTACCAATCCGCACCGTCCAACAATCCGCACTGGAGCAGCGTGGTGAAGTATGTTCTAGACCTCCTCAGTGATGAGAAGGGACCCGGGCTCATTAGAAGGCCATTAATGGGTTGAAGAAAATCAATACCTATTTCAACAAAGAAGGAATAATTGCGCGATCATTCAATCTGGTTCATTGACACTGCAACGAAAAACTGATGGATGATTCCGAATTAGACCAGTCAACATCTTTAGGCGCAAATACTCTGCCTTAATGATAGGTAAATGATCTGTAAACACAAGACACCTGACTCATTGGCGTCGTCCTTTATTAATCAGAGCACACCTTGGTAAGCTTGGAGTGAAGTAGACGGCTTCTACATGTGGAATTATTTATGTAAAAGTGAATATCCATCTCAGTCCACGTGAGGATTATTAAAATGCCAAGTGTTGAGTGAGCATTGTACGCGCACTAGGCCGTGCAGTAATGATGTGAGTATTATGTGTGGTTAACGAACCTACCGCAAGCTTCCAAATTGTACATAAATAAATATAATTATACAGTCGTATGTGGCCTAATACAAAAATGATGACAGACATTTCTAATGAGGCATGATTTAATTTCTTGTAGTTAAATAAACTTCTCTTGCTGTTTATAATTCTAGTCACTCCTTAAAATTACGCCTTGCAATCAATTTTACTCGTTTTTAGAATAGTAGTGAATCTTTAACTTTGTCCCTTATTTGACACAGGCAATCAGCACCTTACTGGTTCCGCAAAGTCGATACTTAATGAAATATTTTTTCCTCACTCATACTTGTAAAATAGGTCGTGTTAATTCGAAATACGGGCTTTGAAATCGATATAAATGGTCTAGGGATGTAAATAAATTTTAATGATATTTTAATAACCTTTTGACTCAGAAACATAATATAATACAGCTACGCTCCGATACAATTTTAAACTGAAATACCGACGTCGTTCTGTATCACTTTCAATAAGAATTTTAATATTTTAACAAGTTATACGAAAATATCAGACACTTTATATATTTATAACATTAAGATATGATATAATTGCAAATATCATTTTATGTCAAAATTGTTTAGGTAATTTGTAAAACCCTCACGATTTTGCCATCAAAAATATTTTATGTTTTATTGATTGTTTGTGGGTTGTTTGGGGTTTTAATGTATTTAAATTAGGTGCCGGTTCTTTCCATGTTGGACGTGGGTAGCATTGACCACTAAACTTCAGATGGCACATCTGATTAGTAGAGATAAGAGGTCTATAAAAACAATGACACCAATCGGCAAAAATTTTAATGAGATTAAAGAAAATATCATCGAAAATTCCTTCTGGAAATTGCGTTGTTTCGCCTGAAACCACCGGGGAGCATGATATAACCTAAAGCCGGAGACCACTAAAATGTTACTGACAGCTGGATTCTCGTCCCAAGGGCAATATAATCGTAAGATTAAAGCAATTTTGAGAAAGAGTAAAATAGAGAGAATATTTTCATATTTAGTATTCGTCGCAACTGTACATGTGTGGCTCTGCATATTTCCTATTTAAGCGAATGCATAGTTACAAATCGCTTATTGTTTCTCGATAATTATTACTATAAGTACATATTTTATATACATTTATAGATATTATATTAAGAGATTATATAAAGAAATATAGATAAATATTTTTAGACCATTTTACTTTCTTTAAATTAAACTGTACAATGTATGATTATTTATAGTATAAAATATATTATAGTTTTCATAATAATATGCAGGTTTCATACGTGTTTGTATCTATTTAGAAGATACTTAACATTGTCTCACGTACATGGACAGAGGGGGTAACTGTCAACCGTCAGTCGAGTAGAGGACTCAGTACGGTTTAGACGTGCGCCCGCGCTAATGTTGCTGTAGTGGTGAATTAGTGATAGCAAGTGCAGCCATAAGTGTTCCTCTAGCAAAAACGATTCGATACACGATACACTACAGTACCCTAACACACGAACCAATTAATGATTAAAGACATCGGTATCAATAAAAACAAACGATGCGGTGAAGACAAATCGGCGTCGCCAGCGAATTTTTCTTAATTATTGAAACTTTATTGGGCACGATAAAAATATCACAATACAAATAGCGAGCGTAATGCTTACTTAATAATTATCAATTACCTAAATCTTTAATTTGCGTGCCCAGATCCGACCAAATAAAGGTTTGAATTCAACATGAAAAAAGAAAACTAAAACGGGTAAAGAATGGTTTGCAATTAATTTTGAATAAAGAAAAGTTTTTTCATCTATCTTTAATTTTCAACAATACCATATTATGTAGTGGGTAGATTAAAAAACGAAAAATGGAAATCAAATACTTTATACAATGCCCGGAGGCGTCATACGATCGCAAACGTTTTGCCCGTAACATATTCATTTAAAACAAAGCATTGTCTAAACCGAACTCTCATAACAAATATCTATTTTAAAACCAGACATTTCTCATTATTAATTTTCAATATAATAAAAGTTAAACATAAGAAGCAAAATCTACAGACATCAAAAGATATACAGATAAGCTACTGGTAACGTTCGCTCGGAATTGCAAGTAAATAATTCTGTAATTTATTCGTGAATGTGGAGTACATCAACAAAATGTGTATTTATTATGTATATTGTCCCGAAAGCTTTGCTACATGTTCACTGGCAATTTACTTGTTTATAAAAATATCCATTCATTTAGAGCGACTGAAGTTCAAACTGATATAACTGTGAAAGACTACTTTGATAAAATAATTTTCCATTTTATTACTGTAATAACATTACATATATTTTTTATTTAATTCAATCTATATATGAAAATAAAGCGACATATGTATTAAACTTAATCATTTGTAATCTTTAAATGAATCATCCAATTCGTTGCAGAGTTAATGTACTATAATATAATATTATTATTATGTCCTAGAAATCGACTTCATTGCAATACACAGAATCAACAATACTAATAAATTTAATTTTTCATGTGTTTTATCAATTGAGAAGATAGTTTCGTTGTTCTGTGAACTAGAAATGTATTCATTTATTATTAACCTTTTCAGAGAACCTCCATACTAACTTGTATCTCTTGCTCCCACGGGGTCAGATCGGTTTTCGTGAATGCAAACTATTGTAGGTAAAACCCATGATATAAGTTACAAAAATGCTAAGTAATAGACGAACATTCAGACACATAATAATAAATAAATAACGCCACACACTAGGATATCCTGTGTCGTGGGTGCAATCAACACATAAAGACATTCACACTTACACCCAGACCGAAGACAGAAATTTAAATTCATCATTCTAATTTCCGTCTCGCTGCGAATCGAACCCAGAACTCTTCGAAGGGCAATCCGGTGTGGTGACCATTACGCCACGCAAGTCGTCTATATAATAAAAAATATGTTTTGATATCTATCTTTAAATATTATTGTAAATGTAAACAAAGGAAACTTTTTATTCAAAAAATATATGGAATGATCTTTGACAGTTACTTAGAGCTTCAACGCGAGCAAAGCTGCGGGTAAAAGCTAGTACAGTATAAAGTCTACTACATTAAGATATAATGTAGAGATTAAGACCCGTTATAATTGTATACTTTAAGATTATCGTTTTGTAATATATGTAATAATTTGATTTGAATTAATCGTATTGATTAATTTAGTTAATAGTATATAATCATAATTACGTTACAACCAAAACAAATACATTCCTCTAGACCACTCGACTTAAAAGCTTACTAGTGATAAATTTTCTTAAGTAATAATGATGATTACATTTTTTTACATAACTAATCTGTAAACGAGCACCTGATTGTAAGTAATCACCGCCCAATGACATTAGCAAGACTACGTCAAGTCAAGACTGCGTTACCGGTCAAGAAAGATGATGAGAAGTAAAGTACTGCTGTAACGTAAAAAGGATATAGGATTCATTTTTTTTAACAAAAAAAATATATAAAAAAATGTATTGATCTTTAATAGTTACTAATGGCTTCAACGCAAGCGAAGCCGCATGTAAAAGTTAGTACGGTATAAAGTCTACTCCATTAAGATATGCAATGTAGAGACGGCCCATTCCAATAGTATAGATTATAGTTATGTGATAATTTGTCCATTACAAATAAATTAATCAATAGTTATTGTGTTAAGTTACACCTAAAACAAATAGCTTTCTGTTGATCACTTGACTTAAAAGCCTAATAACGATCACTATAATTGATAAATAATTTTTCGTAACTAATAATGCTAACTTAATTTTTTATAAATAATAATCGATAAACGAGTAGATACCTGATGGTAAGTAGGCCCCGCCGTCCAATGACATTAGCAAGACTAAAGACTAAAGACTACAGACTACAGATTAAAGACTAAAGGCAAGACAAAAGATCTATCTCTTATGTGTTGCCGGCCAAGAAAGAGGAGAGAAGAAATAAAGTATCTTCAAGCCCCCAGCTGCCACATAATGAATCGCAAACGATTCATCACCAAAGTAGCGGATTCAAGCGAGGTGGCCTAGCAGACTGACTTCATGAGAAGATTACTACAGATATAATGACTTCATAACGATAATAATTATAATCTAATCCTTCGTTAAGTCCTTCCACGCGCGTCTGCCTTCATCGCTTGTTACGAAACCCTTATCTATCGGTATAGCATTGAGGTTAGTATTCCAGGCCGCCCCAACACGACCAAATTAACAGAACTTATAATCAACGACGAATAACCCTTGTATTTCAATTGTGAAATACATAATCCTGTATAACGCTATAACTCTTCTAACATAAGACCCGTAAAAATGATACCAAAAAGTCACATTTTTAATCCCGCTTGCATTACGTATATACGCGTATATTTACATTTAAGATATATCAGAACAATTTATAACATTGTCAGATATAACATTTAGAACACCCATGAGATAAAAAAAATGTAATAATGGAAGCAGCAGGATAGAAAAAAGCGATCTCTTATATAAATCCGCTGAGTTCGCGCGTACATACGATCATCCATCACAACCCTCTGACTGCCACAATTTCCTAAGCATTAAATCGAAATTTACACGCTAAAGAAGAAACCTTTACATGTGTATGTAGAATTGTGTACGAATAAAGATACCTATCTCCTGTACTGGCTTAAGAATAGAAAAATGTGATTCCAGCAGAAAATCTAAGCATCTCTCAAGAAAAATGTTTTCTGAAAGCGCTCACCGCTCGAGTACTTTGGCCTTGCTACAAAGATTCCTATGAAAGTTATTTGTAAGCGTAATGTTTCAATTTCGCTTTTTCTCTGCTCTTTTCTGTGGAATTATGACGGAAATGAAATTATACTAAAATGTGATAGTAATAATCTTGAAGGTTAGTGATTCGGCTTTATTAACCATTGTTTGGTTGAAACAGATACAGATATTGATAAATAAAGATAAATATACGATTGAAACATTACATTAACCTCTTCATGTAGGTCTTATAAAATTTTCATATTTATTTATTCAAGAGACTTTTATTAGCGCATCATTTTCTAACGCTGACATTATATTTCCTTTCTTGAATTAATCAGTTGTAGTTAGAAGGGGTTGTGATATTCATTTCGGCGCAGCAAGTTACGCAACCAACATACTCAATGATGTACTTAACATGTCAGATTTTCTCAGTTTGAAAAAAATACAAGTAACCCTACGAAAAAATTCCCTCTTTTCAAAACGCAAGTTTTAAGTTAAAAAAAATCTTACAAGGATTTAGAATCAACTGCATATATGTATGTACGTACATAAAAAACCTACTCAGTGAATATTTTTCGTATCTATATTTTTTATGCTATTAAATAGTAAGAATAAGTTAATAATATGTTTTAGGATGTTACTTTAAAACGCACTTGAGCGGAAAATTCAAATCTCTTACCTCAACTTTTGCATCCAACTTTTTAAGGTGCACGGTGAGTTTTAGTCCCGAAAAAGTCACAGAAACCGTTTACGAGTCCACGATCGCATTAGGAGACACGCACAACAAGCCGGGAAAGTTTTATTTTGAAGAATCGACGCGGTGAGTCGAAAGTTACGGACGGGCGAGCGAGCGAGGTTGGTGCTGGCCGCCAGAGAAGTGCCCAGCGCAAGCGGGGAGGGTGAAGGGAGTATCGAAGAACGCATGCGTTTTTGCTCGTCCGCGCCCGGAGCCGGCTGACGTCACAGATCTAGCGGGGCCGCCCGATTCGCAGAGCCTGGCCTCGTTATCCTCACGACGCTCCTTCTATCCTTCTAAGACCCGAGAATTTATTCCCTTAAATCTACTTAAGTCTTGTTAGCGATCTGGTCATATTAAACGATAAAACAAAAAATCAATATTTCGCGCATCAAGAATCGTTTCTCGCTTGTTTATGAAATTTACTTATAACAGGATTGTTTATGTTGCTTATCTTGTTCGAAACAGGAAGCCTTACCTTTGACATTGATGAAGACGAAGAGATCGGGAGTTTTGAAAAGACAAACTGAACTTTAGTGGAGATTAGCTATGGTCCCGACGGAACGATTCAATGTTTAAACCTTAGCTTAGGTGAATAGTCTATGACACCTAAATTGACACAGTTCATTCCAATACAAGTAATCGTAAAATGAGAAAATAATAAATTATTTTATATTATAAATTATTGTTAACATGTGATAACTACGGAAGAATTATTAAAATCCTTCTTCTTGTACAATAACATTCATACTACATAGTATATTAATTTCATTTGAAACATATACTTTGAAAAAATATATTTATAAGCGTAATAAATTTGACTTTTTTTAAGTATTAAGAAGAAATTATTAATAACTTTCTCTCATAAAAATTTTTAGAAGTAGTATACATAGGCATTAGGCCTGTACATACGTTAACGACGACCCTTTATCGTTTAGATTCCGAGAAATTCGTATTTTAAACGTAGTGTGGATCTTTATACCTCAACATAAATATCCTAAACTGTAAATATCTATAGTTCAGCGTCCGACTTATTCTAAAATTAATTATATTATACATTAATTTATAAGTATGATGTTTCTTTATCATTCCCTTGTAAATTATATTACGGAAGGGAAGTAGTCAACATCACTCTTGAGCATCGACGAATAAACCTGCGCTAGATATTTGCTCTAGAATTCTAACTGTGGTTCTTCTGCACATCCTCTACATCTTTTCTTGCCATCAGGCAGGATAGTGGTCAAGTATTCACTTATATTGAGTAAAAAAACACTTATTAAGGTGAGCAATTTACTAGCCTGTTATTCATATAAAAATGTCTTGAAAAATTTACGCATTTTAATCCAAACCTTGGACTCTCATTTCCCCCTCGAGTACTTAATGTGGTAATTCAGCGCATAGAGTATCGTTGGTCCTGCAGGAACAATGTTTTCTTCCAGCAGAAATGCGTTCCACGTTCATTGTTCCCTAGGGAATATTAATTATTTCCGGGATTAAAACACCGAAGCGAAGTGAGATCGAGTTACTAGAACTTACGACATTTAGTGGTTTTATTTTACTACGTTTTATTAACTCGCTTTGAATCTTGTCTTTGTTAGAGTGGTATTTCTAAATCAATATTACACTACGTTCCCAACGAGCTGGGGACTTGAAATTTTATGAAAAAAAAAACTACTTGGGCTGTTTCATAAACGCTTTAAAAAGATTTTTATAACAATTATTCTATCAGTACCACTCCCATCGTTCCACCAAAACCTATTTCGTTCCTACATGACTGTTACCTCTGTAAAATGATTTTGGCATACGGCCAGTTTTGTTTACAAGTAATATAATTTATTTGCTGAAAGTGGAGTCTAACTGTTTCCGTAATAAATTATATTAACAAGCTCATATTAGCTTGTAGCAAGAATGTTGAAGCAATGTACATGTACTTTTTGAATGGCTGCCAATGTATAACAGTTTCGTTTCGTAGTCAATAAAGAATTAAGACTTCTATGTGTGAGTTCGTCCGTTCGGCCGCGACTTACTCCAGAAACTCTCAGTAGGTTCAACCCATTATTTGCGACACACAGGGCACGGAGTCTCGTGTCATTGATTGAGGAGGTCTAGAGCATACTCAACCAAGCTGATGAAATGCGGATTTCTCGATGGGTTAACGGTCAACCCAAACCCAGGTGTGAATAGCTTTCATGCCGCCCTAATGCCTCCTACATGGCTCGATGACGATTAAAGTTCCTTCTGAAACAAGGAAACGTTCACGAATTTTTTAACACTAGCGTTCACATATTCAGATACCGACGGCGCCTGCAGTTGCTGAACCCGGTTGATTACTTAGAATCGACGCGAGCCACCGGGCTATGAGCGCTTCAGTAGTACGCTTCGCCTTAGTAGGTATTACAAATATATAATTTAGCATGGAGAGAGCATGATTAATACTTGACAAAAACATCTGCCACAGGTATATAGTAACTAGAACCTTGCGATATTATAATCAATAAACCCAGCAATTTTTAGGACGAATTGTGCTGTGGATTATGTCCTAATTAAAATTTTCGATGTTTAAGGTAGGCTTAACAAGTTCATGAGTAAGTTGTAGTCAAATAACTATGGAAGTACAAGGCACGAGACCCAACACGCTCTTGTTTGGTTTTAATTTCAATGCTTACAATTCAAATTTTTATTTACTAAAGAAATTACTACTGAGCAATGATATATGCTTTATAAAAAATCGACGTCAATGATGAGAATACCAGTATACACTTCAACGCAATAGTACACTATTAACGTACGGCAACGAATAATCAGTAAGATGTATTAAATCCTCAAAATAACTTACATCCGACAACAATACATAAGTAAATATTTAGTCCCAGACATTGTCAGGCTTGCTGTTTCTATCTTCATTAACTCACGGTTTCCTAAAACATGTTGCGATTCTATTGTTTACTTTGAACGTACGCGACGGGGCGACGCAAATATTCCTATGTACGTATATACAAACCATTTGCGGCCCCAACCCGATCGAGATGAGGGAGCTTGCCTTATGTTCTTATATTGACATTCCAACGGGCACACACTCTCTTAGTCAATGGACACTTTAGCTATTCTGCAAACATAGACTTGAGAATCTGTACATAACGGAAGCAAAATAATTTAACTTCGTTCACAGATATTTTTAAAGGCTGTCCTGCTTTTCCTAGTAAAAGTCCATTTGATGCTTGGTAAAAGAATTTATCACTGGTCTAAATTAGGCAACATTAAAATACTTTACACATTTTAATTTAAAATTATCCCGCTAAGACATGGTTTTTATTACGGTAACGCGTAATGGTAATTATTTAATTAAAGCGAATGCATCAGCGTTCACATTATAAACATTGAATGTTTTGTTTTATGTAATAAATGTAAGGTACCTAGGTCGAATATGGCCAGCCGGTAAATATGGCCACACACTTGTATAAGTATGAATAAAACAATTTATAGAACATAATGCAATGCTACACGATCGGGCCTGAGAAACGT
>DWJN01006882.1:0-10355 GCA_018248895.1 Carystus phorcus | reverse complement strand
TCTGTTATTTTAGGACAAAAACCCTCAATTCAATGGTTCCGAGCCACTCTTGCCATTTGCAGCGAGTGAAGTGTTTCATTCAAACATTCTAGACTGGCGTAGATTGACTGCTAACGATGAAGGGTGTAAGGCTGTATATGAAGTTACCTTTGATATTAAGGTAAGTGTTAAATTATCAAATTATACTATACAACTAGACAACTGTTTAAGTTAGAAGATCATTAAGCTGATTAAAGATCATAGGGTTTTAAGAGGCTCCATTTGCAGGCCAGGGTAGTTAGCAAAATATTGTACATGTTTATGACAGCATAGAAAATAGTATGCCTTCATTATACACACACTTATAACTAATAATAGATTTTTTTAGTAAATAGTTTGATTTGATTTGAATGGGGTTCAGCCAAAATCATAATAACTTCTTCTTTTTAGTTGGAAACTCTTAGCAGAGTGGTCATGTTTAGCAAGATGGAGGCATATGGGTTACTCTTTAATTTTTGTTTTCATCAGTTTTCTCTCCAGCAATCATGGATGTGGTAATGTTTCTGGCAGTTCATTGCATTACACTATTACTCTATCTCATCTTAGTAACGATAGAACTCCATAAATTAAATTTTCTTATGAACAGATCTTTTTACAAGTTCAATTGTTTCAGGGAAGCGGTATTAGTTATAAACCCGGTGACACAATTGGAGTTATACCACAAAATAATAAAAGTGAAGTGGATTTTCTCCTAAACCACCTTGCTTTGACACCTGTAGCAGATCTATGGTATACCTTGAGTATTGATAATAAGAATAGCACAAAAACTAAAATTCCAGCTCACATTCCCGTTGCAGCAACTATAAGGCATGTATTGACACATTGTGTTGATATAAGAGCTGTTGTGAAAAAGGTAAATATACAGCAAGGGAATCAGATATCAATTTTTAATTACAATAACAAAAAAAAAAAAATTATAATCTGGTTAGGTGGAATTAATTAATTAATTTATTTATTTTGGCAAAAAAAATATTGACATTTTCTATTGATACTTAATTAGCAATATTGAAATAGTATAAGTTAGTATTTATAAGCTAATCATAGTCTTTGAAAGTTACCAATTAACACAGATCAATTTGATTGGTATCCAATTAAGTCATAGGATTTAAGGTGGTTAAGATTAGATTAAGATAAGATTATGCAAAACCGCATAACCAATTGCAAACGCAAATGCTAAACCGCAGACTGCCTTTACTTAACACAAAACATTACTGGCCAGTCAAGAAATTGCTTTTTTCATTGGCTTTTTGCTGCTATTGTTGATACACTTACGGCTGGTTTCTGAAAGGCTGATCAACGAAAAAATTAAAAAATTCACTGTCAAATCTATTGTCAAACGTCAATTGGGTTGCAGAAAGCTGATTATTCAGAAATTACTCTCTATTCAACGTTTCAGAAACTCGAATTGACTTCATAGAACTATCACGTTAACATGCGTGTTATATGAACGAAATTTTGACAAGCCTTTCAGAAACGGGCGGTTAAACAATTAATTCTAAGAGCTAATTTTGTTAAGTCAATTGATTAAAAAATATATTTTCAGCTCTTTCTTTTAGCTCTCTCAAGGCACACTAAGGATGAAAATGAAAGAAAAGTTTTGGAGTACTTATGCAGCAAAGAAGGTTCATCTGCATACACAACACATATTCTAAATTTAAATATATGCTTACTGGATTTGTTAGAAAATTTCAGATCATGCAAGCCATCAATAGAAATTCTATTTCAACATTTACCGAGACTTCTACCAAGGCCTTATTCAATTGCTAACAGCCCTCTTAAATATCCAAACATAATAAAAATTTGTTTTTCTGTTATGGATATTGGGAGAAATAGAAAAGGTTTAGTAACTGGCTGGTTAGAAAGCATTATTTTAAACCAAGAACACAGTCTTGAAGATGCTTTCAAGAATTTAAGTGTCGCAGACAACCAAAGTATTCCAATTTATTTAAGGAAAAATATGAATTGTTTTGAAATGCCAGAGAAAATTGACACTCCAATAATATTGATTGGACCTGGTACAGGAGTTTCTCCTTTTATTGGATTTCTTGAACAAATACAATGTTTGAAAGGACATAATCGGAATGAACCACTCAATACATGGTTGTTTTTTGGGTGTCGTCATCCAAAGTTAGACTACTTGTATGAAGAAGAGTTAAAAGATTTTAAAGAAACAAATGTGTTAGAAAGACTGGAAGTAGCATTTTCAAGATACGAAAATAGTGAATTTAAATATGTACAGGTAGGTTATTATTTATGCCAAATTTGTAGTATCCAGCTCGTAGTAAAATAATTCAAATTAAATCTAGTATTGGTTATTGCACAGAACAACTAACAAGCTTATCTTTTTTAAATAACATGGTATACTTGATTATTCAAAATATGTATATGTATATATATTTTATATTTATATAATCGGTATCCATTAGTCATATAAAATTTGGTACAGTTAATTTATAATCTTTCTGTTGTAAAAAGTAAAAAAATATAAATGATTCAAGTCATTCACTAGCAAATTCCATAAACTACTGCCGTTTCGGAATTTATGTAATTGTATTGGTAATTTCGAATTAATTTTAGCTTCTTCCTTATTTAAATTTTAGTATTGCACTGTCCTATTACATAATGTGATAATATATTTTATTAACAGGATGCAATAATGGATAACGGTGAAGCCATAGTGAAGTTAATTAAAGATGGTTCTAGAATATTTGTATGTGGGGATCATAAGACAATGGTTGTACAAGTCAAAGATGCAATAGTGAAGTGTCTGGTGCAATATGACGAAAGGACTATTGAAGAAGCTGAAAGATTTATATGTGATTTACAGAAAGATAAACTGTATATCGTTGATATATGGAATTGAGCATTTATAAATAGAAAAATATTTAATAAATTATTTATGATTAATTTTCGTCTTTTATTTTTAATCGAAACAGTTTTTGGAGTAGTTTTGCAATTTTTGTATTAATAACCCTACAAACCCACAACACAAAAAGAGACATTTATTGGTCATATAAGTATTGAATTGAATTGAATAAAAGTATCCTGGCCGGGAATCAAACCCAGTATCTTTCGATTCATCAATTTGAGTCACATTACACGGTCGCAGTTAAAGTAGATTATTATACCACATTAGGTAAATTTATTGCTATATTTTTTTGAGAACGCGGTAACACAGTAGTTATTTTATCTGCCGTGAGACTACCCCGAATTGATTATTGGCCGCGGTAGACAAATGTTTGTTCTAAAGCCTTAGTGATATCTTGTTTGTGCTCATACCAATTTAGAAAAGGTTTTTTTATTAATGAAACGAGTCACATGATAATCACCAGCATTCAAGGATATCAGGACACCGAGGCATCACTGCATTACCCGTAGAAAATAAGAGAAAAGAAAGATAATAAAAATGCAAATTCTTTTACAAAAATAATTTAATAGGCAAATCTCTATTAATAAAATGTTCAAAAAGTGTCATTGGTGTATACAAACTTAAATTAAGCGATCTAGCATCAATACAATATAAACACAATTATTCGTTGTGCGGCAGAAACACTTCTGACTTCGTTACTACAGCATATACATTGATGTAGTACAGTTGTTTTACAAACAAGTATTGTAGAAAATGCTGTAAAATACCTTAACATCTACTATTAATATAAGACTATCATAAAGGAGGCACACGAGGAGGGATGTTCATTATAATATCCTGAAATTATCAAATCCTACATTGAAAGTATTATAATATCGTTTGGATACTACAAATGCCTTTAAAATATATCATGGATATTCCTCTATACATAATTATTTATAATTCGTACACAAGTAATACAGAAAAATAAAATTTATAAGCTGTTAAGCAAAAATGGTATTATTGAAAATTGTGACGTATAAAAGCTTGTTTACTATTTTTCTATCATATTGAACAACTTTAATATACATATCAATAATGCATATTTTCACTGATAAATATAGGCTAGCTTAACGTTTACAATTTTTGAATTCACTTAAGAGTATAAATAGGATAAAAGATTAAAAATCATAATAATAGACATAAAAATGCAGTACAAATATAGTTATATATGGACGATAAAAAAGTTTAAATTGAAAGGAATACTGACGGATTTTTGTTTTCGTTACATTTTTTTTTCATTCGTGGACCTACTTTCGGAATAAAAATTAATGTCATAATTACAGTCTTAAGTAATACCTATAAAATTGTTAGATTAAAATATAACTTAGTCCTAATTAACCTAGGAAGTCTAAAAACAAATAAGTATTTATATAAACACATTGGTTGGATTAAAACAGAATGTTATGTGTGCTATAGGAATGTGGAAGAATAGTGTTGCTGTAATGACTTATGACATTTAACAGTAAATTTATTATCTGTTAAAACGTATTTTTAAATATAGCAACATTAATATTACACTTTGATGTAGCGATTTTATTGAAAGTTGAAAACCTTCGCTAAAACAATTGATGTACCTATAAGTAAATAGCACTTGCATGATAATACCATAAATTGTGGTGGCAGGACTATTAGAAACCTAGAATAATGTAATCAAAATAATAAATTCCATAATTTGTAAATTATCTCATTCCATATTACCCCATATAGTAATGGTTAAATTTAGCTTAAACATATCTATTGACTATTGTTTTAAAAATTGTTATTCGTTATTGAGTATTGTTTTACTCAACAACTATATTAACATAAGGTTTCAGATGGTAAAAAATAAACAAACGAATTTTAAGGAATAAAAGCCACGCGTGGATGTGACTAGCCCCCATTTTTTTTAATTTCAATGACCAATAAAAACATTTCAATAAAATATAATATGCATTTAGGTATTTAAATACCATATAAATACTTAAATTCATTCAAATTTTGCTAATAATCCTGCATTTGCATATAAAATAAACTAAAAATGCCATCTGGAAAGTACCTTACCTAGGAACACATATGTACAATTTTTGGTAAAATAACACGTTAATGCACCAATGTTCATACTTTATAATAATAATGTACAAAATATATACGAAAGTAGACCCACATGCTCATGTGCGCAATACTTAAATTTTGCCGGACTGAGATCGTGTCAAAACACAATTATACCAAAATGGTCATAAGATCGTTATATCAAAGTTGTTTTTACAACGTCACAATGTCTACTCGAATAATCTTTTGTAGTCTCGAAACGGCGGGATGTGGCACCTCGCACAATCATGGGACAATTATCTTGTTAGGAGAAGTAGGTACCGTGGCCGAAGGAAGGACACTTGACAATACTGTTCCAACTACAACACAGTTCTTCAATAATGACTTATTCTTGCAAGGCTAATATTTTTTTCTTTAATCCTTGCAAATCACATTTAAACATTCTTACTGATTTAAGTCAACCGCCATTTTTTTCTTGCATGTCACCTTTTACACAATCTGTGTCTTATATAGATCTAATATATACTTTTTTATTATAGTTTTAAAAATGGCGCCAAAATGATAATACATAATTTAATCTGTAAATTTTTTAGCAAGCTAAAACTTTTGAAAGTTAAATTACCGAGATATCAAGACTAAGTATCGATTGTGTCGTATAGGAAGGGGCTATTTCTAGTAGCCAAAATCAACGGGGAAAAATCCTAATATAACAAATGCCAACTAATTATTAGAGATATTCCTGTTTATATTTCCTAAAATATTAAGCAAGATTAAAATAATTTTATAAAGATGCATTTTTTGAGGAATGAGTAGGTATACGTTTTGTGACATTAGAAATAAATCAGTCAATTAAAAAAAAATATTCGTCTAAATAAGCATATTTGTGTTTAGTCATAATATTAAAACGATATTTCAATATTCATTATATGTAATACATACTGGCTTGTTATCTATACAGAACTAATGAATATTTCAATGTAACGCTGCGGAAATTCCCATAGCCACAATACAATCTGCTGTAGATTTTCTATGGTCCCGACTGTCCAATTAATATTATATAAGAAATGGAATATTTATACCGGACATTCGCGTCCTTATTAAGCATTGCTAGGATATACAATTTCTGATTTGAGTTTGCCACTTTTTCCGTGATTTGCTAAATGAAATAGAAAGAAAGAAAAATACGGAGAGAATTAACAAAATAGGACAGTATATCAAAATCACAATTGGATGTTATAAAATAATCGCGATTTAGATAATTATTGATCATATAAACAGTAGACCAACACGTAATCTATAAAAGTATAATAATAATTTTCCGAATGTCTATTTGAAAACTAAATCGACCGTCACTTGACAACTTACAAACATTTACCGCGGAAGAATCTTCAATATGTTCAAATGAACACATCCCTTAATTTCTACAAGACTACACGCAAAATGGGTCTACCATTAAAAATTCATTAATTACAAATTTGGACAGACTAAATATTATCATCTTAAGTAACGCAATAATATTAAAGCATTCATGACGAGCTTCTAATCAAATTGTTCTTATACATAAATACATATAAAATAATATGGCAACCAAATTGTACATACATTCATTTTTATTTCGTTGTCTCGACAGTTTAATTAGGGTAAAAGTTAGCGTAATGTCTCAAAGGAGCAATATTTTATGATCCACAGTCGCTAGTGGATAGGCAATCATGCAATTATTGGTGAAAAAGACCATTGCATAAGTAAATTCGAAACCCATTAAAGCCCATGCTGGCATATTGCGGTTCAAGGTAATAATGGCCAATGTGTACTAGAGCCTTGTCTATATCAGTGGAAGATATCGTATCACCGCAAGCGTAGATAAGCGAAGCCGTACCGCGTTTTGCTTACAGACCAAATTATATCTAACGATTTTATGCAGAATAGGTACTTTACGTAATCTCAAAAATGTCCAAGACGTTATTGTCTTTGCATTTTACCAATTCGTGATGCATAATTAAATTACAGGAACCCTGTATTATTGCAAAGCATCACAAAGATAAATTCCATCACCTTAAACGAATTCCATATTGAAAATCACCATATTATTTCTATATTAATTTAACCTTCAAACTAGTGACTAAATTAAAATACAACTGCAATTGTATTGTATCTATTAGTATTAGTTATTAGTACTAAAATACAAAAGCAGTCCTAAGCCAAACGACGTAGCTGAGCCTATACAGTTGGCACTTACTTTTTGGACATTTCGCTGTATAAATACGAAAAGATTCATACAAAAGATAGTTTCATCTCCATATAAAAACTGTACTATTTGTTCATTAAAAATGTATAGCTTGTATGAAAATAGATCAGGGCTTTGGATCCAATTTCTATCTGGAGAAAAAGTGCGGAGTAAAAATGCTTGTGTTTGTAAAACTGTGCGTTAAATAGTTACGTGCAAATATTACCAATTCAGTCGTAGTTCTTGTGAAGTATCTTATGGGCGGCCTTAATCAGAGGCGTCAAGGTTCTCAATTCCATGGCACATTCGAGGAATGGATGTGCTAATAGTTCGTCAGCCGTGGCTCTTGCATCTGCGTCGACTTGTAAACACTTGTCTAAGAAGTCCTGGAACGCTGGTGACAAAGACTCCCACCTCGGTATCTTTGGTCTGCCTACAGCGGCGATTAAATAAAGCGCTCTCAACGGCGTCTCTTTCATATACGGCGGTTGTCCCTCTATCATTTCTATCGCCATTATTCCAAGGGACCATACGTCCACCTTCTTTCCGTATTGCTTCCTCGTCACGACTTCAGGTGCCATCCAGAACGGCGTTCCTACCATAGTCTCTCGCTTCTCATCCCCCACAATATTGGCACAAAATCCAAAATCTGTCACTTTAACTGTACCGTCCATTCCAAGAAGAACGTTGTCTGATTTAATGTCCCTGTGTATTGTCCCCTTGGAGTGTAGAAATGCTATCGCTTGAAGTGTCTCACGACAAACTGCTGCAATTTGGCCCTCTTTCATGACAACTTCAGTGACTACGTCAGTTAAAGAACCGCCATCTAAAAGCTCCATGACTACCCAAAGATGGTCAGCACTGAGGAACGCGTCTAAGAAGTTGACGAGGTTTTTGTGATTGAATCCTTTAAGAACATTAATTTCATTGAGTATCAGTTCTTTTTTGGATTGTTTAGTCAAATCTATATCTTTGATTGCTACTCTCGTGTTTTCTTTGTTGTCTATAGCGATGAATACAACGCCTGGAAATAAGGAAATCAATTTTTAGATGCATATAAATGGGCCAGTATACACTTGCCGATTGAAGTTATGGATCTTTATTTCCTTAGAATACTTAGTCAACTAAGATAATTTAACAAGGTCAAAAGTAATCTTAATATTGATAAGGGTACTACAATTATGAATGTCAAAATTAAATCATTACCAGGTGCATGTAACAATTATGAGGGTGATAAGAAACCTAAGCCTTAACATTCTCATTATCCTATTTAGGATGGATCTAAAGGTGTCTAAACAATATAGATTACCCGCTACAAACACAGAGTGTCACTGTAGCACACACAGCAACAAGATACTACAAAGTTGTGAATTTGGGTAGTGATGGAAGGTTAATGAAAAGTTTTAATTTGTGTAAATTATACCTCAGAAGTAAAGGGATACAATGAGACAATTGTAAGTTTTTGTTATAACAAAATTCTGTATCATGTTGAAATCAGTAACTTTAAACCAACATAAATCCTATAACTAAAAAGTGGGAGATCAATAGTAGTGTATGCAACCTTATGGAATTTAGCCAGCTAGTATCATCACTCACATCACACTCATGGTGTGGTGTGTGCTACTAGTACTTTCCTACATGCTATGATATGAGTCAGTGTTTTATTTAACATTATAGACATTACACCTGTTAATTTACATTTCAGTACAATCTAAGCAAATGTAATATTTAATTCTATGTCTCCATTTGATACAATGATTATAAACAAACCTTTGAATTTGGGTTTATAACATTTAGAAAACTATATGTATTGCTGAGAAAGTAATAGTAATTAAAAATTTTCTCACATAAAGATGAGATTGACAAATTAGCTAGTGTTTTTAAATTATTATTGTCATGGTTTCAAATAATAAACAAATTCAGTCAATTGCATGGTTAATATGAATTATTTATAATTAATTATTTGGTGGTAATATAATTATGTCATAGATAATTTATTTAACAAACATCTATGATAGCAAACTCAAATGTAATTACAGATAATGTATAGAGTAACCAAATTAATACCTGCATATATTGTGACGAAAGTAATAACTTACTTTAAAATCATACTAATAACTACAAAAATACCCTTTTTATATACACTCATAAAGCAAATGAGCTATATCGACACCCACAGACATGGACAATTCAATGGGAATGTTGGCAAGTTAGATACAGCATGGGTGTTTTGTTAATTTACAATTAAATACACAAAAATATGTTTATGTCAAATTTCTATTCTACAAAGAGTAAATAAGCATTTAGCTCTTGACTTGAAACTGACTCAAAATGTGTTCTTATGTATGAGGTATACAAACTGTCAACTAGTGTTTTTTTTTATTTCATACAAATAGACAAGATCGTATATAATAGTGATATTATTAATTAGGTAAACATTCACCTAAAATAGTAAGATCTAACAAGTCAAAACTCAATTTAGATGGCATATGTACACAATTAGTGTGGGTTTTCCCACCTGAATTGCACAAATATGGTGTATTTTAAAGAAATTAATTCCTGATTGAACAAATGTACTATCCTACATTTATTATTTTAATTTAACCTTACCATATTTTAATGATATCTTTTTTTTAAATAATATGCTAGACACAGTTTTTATTGTTCATTAAATGTTTAACTTAATCTGTAGTTTTTTTCTATTATCAAGTTTCTAGGTCTTTCTAAGTCATAGTTGTTCAATCAACGGTCATTCACAAATATTTGATGATATAGGTTTAACTTTCTGTTTACCATTTGTTCTATTGTCTGTTTCTTGGCTATTTATATTTTTATAATTGCTATGTGACATTAAGGTATGTATAGGTATACATATCTTACTATGCATTGCTATCATTAAGTAATTATGCCTTTATTAATTATGTAAAGATGCCTTAGTTTTGTTATGTTTATGGGTGAAAATGACCACTTACCAATGTATGACTCATCTGCTGTTTTTGTTAAATAAAAAACTATCATGCTTTGGAACTTTGGTGACAAATGCTTATCAATTCATTGTAGCGTCTTATTTGTATTATGTCTGTGAGTTATAGATATAATAGATTATTACCTGAAGCTCCAGCACCAAGATGTTTAACTCTCTGAAATCGTATA
>DWJN01006881.1:0-10356 GCA_018248895.1 Carystus phorcus | reverse complement strand
AACCACTAAAAAGGAAGAAGTTATAAAATAACGCCACACACTCATAGCTCCACACTAGGATACCCTGTGTCGTGGGTGCCATGGACAACACATAATTATAATTACACATACATCCAGACCGAAAACAGAAATTTAAACTCATCATTCAAATTTCTGGGAATCGAACCCAGGACCCTTCGATCGGCGGTCCGGTGTGGTGACCATTACGCCACGTGGGTCGATCTTGATGAGGGATACTGTTTAGGATGTCTGTGCTAGTTTCTGTAATTGATCTTTATCAAAGGCATCCCTCGTCAAGTAATTTTATCTTTTTTGAAGCCGGTTTACCTTTTTAAAGATTTTTATAACGTTACAGGTACGATAGCTTTTATATTTCAAAAATCTGTCCATCATCTTATTTAGACTAACACATTTTTACAGAGATAAGAGATAGTTTTAGCATCAATTATTTTAGTTGAAAACCAAAAGAAACGAAAAATTTAAATCAAAACACGTAATAGAAAAAAGTAAATCAATTACTAGACTAAAATCACGATCAAAATTGTATTCACCTTACTTCACTGAAAGTTCGATAGGTTTATAACTTACAAAAAATTTACCTTGGTGTTAATTACAGTTCCGACTCAAGTTCTGACCTTAATTTTCATCTCGGCTAACAGGTCGAAAATAAATGTACATGACCCACAAAATACGACCGAAAAGGTTCTAAGCAAATACCATATTTTAGGCTCAATAAAAGCAAAAGTTTCATTTCGTCACGTTTCACTTCGTGCAAATAAACACTTGGTAACCTTGTCGTATGAAAACTTGTTTTACTAAAAGCGAGATAACTCTACCGTAAAAATATGGAAATTGGCATAAAGTTCAATATTCCCTTCCGTTTATAGTGCACGGACAAATGGAATAGATATTATTTAGTCATTACTATAATGTGTAAAATGAGGTGTCAGAATGTGTGACATGCTGAGGAGTTTCTTTCACCAATTTTTCTCCTCAAGGCAAGTACAAAAAATGCATAGATAGTATTATTTTACTTTGAATAATATGTTTGACTTTAAACATTGAAATAAAAAATGTTAAATATTACCTTTAACAAATGTCAATGCATTGGTTAAAGATGTTTTCTAAGAATAGTGAAAATAAACGCACAGATAAAAAAATAAACAAAATTTCTTAAAATGTTCAAAAATCTTTTGACGATCTGCCTATTTAAAATTCTTGGTAACAATATCATCAAAACATCCAGATTGCTATCCTATAAATTGCCATAAAGGAAAGACAGAAGATTAAAAAATACAAGTAAGTGTATCGAAAAACACTCACGATTAAATGAAATGAATTTTACACAAAAAAATCCTACAGTTTTTCTCGGTACAGTTGATACGCACCTTCAGACTTACCTATAGAATGTTGGGAACCGTATGAGAAGGGTTAATCTCATACGCTGCCACACTTACTACGTCTTGATAGCAGGCTTCACATCTTGAGAGATGAAGACCTCTCAGCGCTGTAGACTTTTTCACGACTTTTTATTCTACCGAAGTCTTATGTCAAGCAACCTGCGCTGGATTTCAATAATTAAACCATTAGGAAATGCAATCCGTCTCAGTAATAGGGTTCATATTCCACATAAATCTTCTAAAACAGATGTCTAAACTTTGCAAAATGTCTGGAGAATAGATTACGTAAAGTTGAAATGCATTCCGGCTACATCGAAGTAGTCGCTTCGGTTGGAGTAGGATTTACTGAGGACACGGTATTACTAATACAGGAATGCCCAGTTTGTAATTCAAACTTCTATTGCAATTTAGATATCATGAATGTAGCAGCTACTAAATTGCAAGTGAAAGCAAATTTAATATCAAATTGCTACAATTGTTCTTGGCAGTTGAGTATTCGCATTCGAACGATGATATCAACAAATCTAACAGTTAAAGAATCTATCGCACATATCGGAAACTAAGCAAAATATCCAAAAATGTAACGCACTTCTATGCATTATAGTTTTAAATAAACTGAGTCCTTCACTTTATTTATGGTCGATAAAGCATTGATAATATTGGTTGTTGCTGATGTCTGAAGATGGCGCCCATGGGCACATCACGTCAGGTGACTGCTTGTTATTGTTTATTTAAAAATTCTTCGTTCCTAAAACATTATTAAAAAGATCTTCATTAGAATGGTCGAAGTGTATTTAATATTAGCTGACCTCAGCAAACGTTGTTTTACCATATAAATTATTATTTTAAAACAATTTTATGATAACCTAAACATGGTTATAGTGGGTTAACCTTTAAAGGTTAGACATATGTCGTCACGGACTTTTATTTAGAAATTTTAGAGAGGAACAATATTGTAATACATGATTTTTGAGTAACTTTAACGGTTTTCTCACCGCACGCAACAAAATTTGGCCGTTTTCGCAATATTCTTTATTGCTGCTCCTCTTCTATTCTTCTTCTGATGTTATATAGCCTATAGCCTTCCTCCATAAATGAACTATCTTACACTAAAATAATTTTTCAACTCGGCTTAGTAGTTCCTGAGATTAGCGCGTTGAAACAAACAAACAAACAAAGTCTTCAACTTTATTATTATTAGTATAGATTTACGTAAGAATGCCCTTGGTTTTTACGTTTTTACGTGACACTTTCGTGTTTATATCCAGTATTCGGTCGAAATATTCGGTGTTTGTCACGATCTAATTTGTTTTAACAATATACATATATTCTCAGTTCTTCGTTTTGTATACCTCTATATGTTTTCGATTTCTTTGAGTTTCCAGTTTAAGGCCCTTCTAAAGAAAGTGATGTAATTTATTACATATTCTTTTATCGTGAAGAAATGAGTTTATCTCACGTCATCGTAAATAATCACATAGTTATAGTATTAATGTTAAAAATATGTAAAGGTTTAACGATAAATTAATTAAAATATTTTAATTTAAACCTATAAATTACTTTTTGTTTTCGCCAATATAAATATTAAAGGCAAAACCATGCTTTCGATAATAATATTTATCGTAACAAGTGCTTAAATTTATTCTCTCTGTGTGGTCTTTTAACTGAACTTAATTATTAATGTTATAAATAATTTATTTAAAACGGGTAACTCGTATAGCAGTTTGAAATCTGTTCAATGAAAACTTAATTATTCGGTTTGGGAATTTAACCCATGATTTAGTCATTAATATTTTCGATTTGTGTTTTAATGTTCTTATTATTTCGTTCATCTGCCGATAAATGTCTAGTTTAAAATATAAAATTAATATGAATAAAAGATGCAATGAGAGCTCCTTCTGCCGATGTGAGTAATAAGTAGGCAGATAGATTTTCATTCATATTTTCGCCCTAACTTCTTAGGTTCTTGGACTGTTTCTGAATACAAGAATGTTTTGTTTCATAAGTCATCAAGTTATTAGTTTGTTGTACGGATAGTTGAAAGATTTCGCCAAAAATTTCAATTCTGCGGGAGTGGCCTACATCTACAGCAATTATACGGAATTCAAGTTTGTGTTTGTAGTGTGTAGAAAGAAATCTGTAGAACCACTAACTAATTTAAAAAATATATTTCACCTGTAGAAAGTTCAATTATTCCTGAGTGACATAGGTATTTAATTATAGATATAGCTGTTACAATTTATTTCAACAACAGCACTTGGACACTTGGCGCTCTTCTACAGTACGATTTTCAAGTTTCACGATATTTTTCAGTTTCATGATATTTTCTACCCCGTGAACTTCCTGCATTAGTGTTCCCACAGTGCAATGATATGGAGTCCTTCAAGAAGCAGATATATCGCTATATTCTTGACCGGTAACGCGTTGGTGTTCGCGTTGGTCCCTGATGTGGCCAATGTCCATGGCCAACGATGATCACTTACTCTGCTTCTTTGTCTGCATACGGCATAAAAAAAAGTTGCAGAATACCATCGGCGAGGTTATATTGTACTATAGGTATGGATGTCGTAGATATTGTAGAATGACTAAGCATGAAGATAAATCTTCTTAAGTGTAACTTTTTGTTATAAGTCAAAGCGTGACAACTATAATACTGCTTTTTTATTGTACCTTAAAGTAAATTGAGTCTTCTTCATAGTCTCCATCATTAATAATACAAAAATAATTGACAATCAATGCGGTCATTTCGTAGTAAATAGTATTAGCAGGTAGGCAGAAATTGTATGTATATATCGTATATTAAAGCTTGTTAAAATAAGATACCTTGCCGGAAATATAGTTAAGTAATTAATATTCTAGGCTTAAAACAAATCCTTAACAGTTTACGGCATCCTCGCTTATGTGGAATTGTAGCAAGGTATCTTGTACCTGTGCCTATGATGTATGTTAATTAGTCGCCAACTACGGTTCCCTTGAGGCCGCAAGCTATCTGTTCCTCATTGTGTTCCACGAACCTCCCTGTTAATAATTTAGAAAGATTTAAATTAATCCAGGATTGTAATATAATAGCATCATACCATCTCCAAAAACGCGGTGACAAAAAATTTAATAACATAATACTACAAACACCATTTTTTATAACGTATAACACTGAACCACCTTCGGGAAATTTAAAACAAAAGGCATAACGAATGGATTTTGGGCCAAGAAAAACATAATATGAATAGCGATAGTTAAAACATGTTCGATCCTTTCGAGTTCAGACGATGCTAATAAACCGTTTCGAATTACTTAGTTCTCTAAGACGACACTAATTGTGTAGTAGAATCTATTGAGCTCAAAACCATTGCTTATCGTCAAGAGGTAACTAATAACAATTAGCGTAAAAGTTCATTTCCCTGCAAGAGATATTCGGTAGCACTTACTAGCACCACTCAGACAAAGTCGTGCCATTGCCCGTAATGACATAATTTCTATTATCCAGCGAGCTCCAACTGGTTGGAATGGCATGCTAATTTATGGAAACTAGTGCCCATAAATGGTAAGACTTCAAGTTCTGAGAGAATTTTCTAATTAAGTTTCCACGGCTATTAAGAGCGTGACTTTTCATTTCTGTTCAAACTGACTCTAAATTAAATAGTAATCCGGAGTCTAACTCAAGTTATGACTTGAGTTTTACTGTAAATGGTTTGTGATAAACGTGTTTGCGCTCGGGTTTTACTTCACGTTGCGTTATGTATTCTACTTTGCTGAATAATAAATGAAGAAATAAGTGGGTGGATGGATGAATGAATGATTGAATGACTTAATATTAATATTTATAATTGTTACATATTTATCTATTTAATTAATTTCATTAATTTATTGGTTCCTAATTTTATTTCTTTGTTCATTGTTTGGGTCTGCTTTAGTTCAGTAATTTAGCCTATAGCTATTTCATAGCGCTCTTATCTTTACTTATATTTTAAGTACATGTAATTTGAGGGCTTTTCATTTAATCTGGTTGACTCTTATGCCCGTCGGGTTAAGATGGTCTTGCTTTAAATATTCTGTCATTAATTAACACATTGCTTGTTCGAGTCTCCTTTCACAAAGAGACTACAAGATTAGCCAAATGGGGCAAGCGGACATCATACATATTCGAGATCATTATACCGAATTCTCAGTATTTGTCATCGTTTTGTCGACTACAATTCTTCATTTGAGATAGTTAAAAAATCCTAATTATATTGAAACATTTTTCAAATGAAAATCATGCTAAAACACTTTTCTTTATACAATATTGTTGATAGTTACCCATATTAGAAGTAACGCTCACTTATATCCTCCAGAGTTACCTGTGTCGCAGATGGCATGGATACACACAATTAGACTCACAGCCTGGCCGTATTTGCGGCGCGTATAAGCTTGTTTTGTTGTTGTAAACACGCGCGTAGCGAAACTCGCTTCTCGTACGAGTAATAATGGGCTAGTAGAGATCTCGGACTATGCAACAAACACCATTGAATGAGCAAAATTTGAATGCAGTAAATGCCCGTTTTATTGTCTAGTATGACTAAAGGAGAAGAATATTTTTAGGTGCTAATATTTCTTATTAGTGTTTAGTAAAAAGACATAAGTCTTACTAAGCAAACAAACTGAACTTGATCAATTTATTATCTGTTGCTGTTATCCAACATCATTTGTCACTTTAAAAAAAATGTTACAAATTTGGCCACAGAAAAAACCTTAAATGTAAAAGAATAAATGTAATGCTTTATGTAAATAAAAATAAATTTACGGACAATAGTACAATGTCAGAGACAGATGAAATTGTGAACATAATGGAAACGTGAAAAAAAAGTACGTCAGATTATTTACACTGAAACAAATTTTAGTTTTCGTACTTCTCAAATTTAATTGTATTGTACTCATTGTAAAATACTGCTTAATAGCTTTTTCTAAATTTTAATTGATAATCTCTTGATGAATCCATTGATGATGTAGGAAATTGTTATTGTATATAAAAGTGAATAGCGTAGTGATCACAACGTCGGAGCGTCATTCGAAGGGTTCGAAGGTTCGATTCCCAGCGATGCCGAAATTTAAATGATGAGTTTAAATTTTTGTCCTCGGTCTGCGTTTGAGTCCTGTCTTTGTGTGTTGTCCATGCAACCTACGACACAGGGAAAACTAATGTGGGGCTGTGAGTATGTAACGACATTTAATATTTTTTATGTTCAAAAAAATATGAGAGAAAATTAGCATATTTCCGATTTCTATTTGCATTGGTGTTATGACAATAGATGTTTGGTTTGTTGCTTTACTATATTTAGGACATTAATAATTATGGAGACACGCACGTTTATTGCTTATTAATAGAAATATTTAATTTAGTGAAATGCCAAAATTTTGAAAATCTATAGAGAACATTCAGCGCTTATACATATGGCCATTATGTGACCTTTTTATAGCATATTCATAATAATATTCAGATGGTACTTAACTGTCACCCACTGCGTCAGGAATTAACCTAATTACCGTGTGAATATCTAGTGAGGCACACCTTGCTAGCGTGCAAATTAATAAAACTATAAAATTATTAAATTTGAAACATTTATATGCTTACTACTGGTCTTTATTGAATCGGGCAATTAATTTTTACAGTGATGTAATATTGTTCTATAATGCAATTGAACATTATTGTAAACTATTTTTAATTAGTAAGATAACAATTAACTTATTAGTAATTCACTATTATTAGTTTCGTGTGTAGACGAGTAGTATTAAACTACTTTAGGTACTTAAAGTGCAAATATTACATGAATGCTCTTGCAAGATTTTGTCCAAAAACTCTTATGTTCCAACTTTTAAATCGCTACGCTAACATTGTGGTTTAAGTTAATTAACAATATTTTATTCCCGTCAGGTTTATCCATCGCTTGACTTTGCAAACAAAGCTGATGCTTTACCACTTAGCTTAGTGCATTGTTTTAAAATATCGTCTTCCCTTATCTTCTAGACCGGACGCAAACTCGGCAACTTATTTGCATACATTGCACCAACTTTCATAAACTAGACGAACCGAGATCTTTCTACAGCCTTAATTTACTTTTTATTTCCTGTCCTCAAATCTCGAGTCTCCTGAAACACTGCATTTCTGAATTACAATTCATTTATGCAAATTACCCAACGATTATGTTCCGGAAACTCAACCTTTTTCCTGTACGAAATTCCCGCGTAAAATTATTCGCGGCCTTTGTCTCTTGCAACGTCATTTTCGTATGCGATGCAAAAATTATAGCCTATTTTGGAAAGTTGAATATTATGCCTGAGGTTTTAAGTTTTTGGCAGCATCTCAGAAGTTAAATTAAAATAAAAGGTGAACCTGTTATGCTAACTACTCGTATCACTGTTAGTAAATTCAGTAGTGAATTTACCAAGTTTGTACTGTTTATTAAATATATTTAATTTAAGTTCCACTTTTCTTCAATTTACAAGTGAATACTTAACTACAGTACTACCTGAATGTAGTTGGTATTAAAATCTTGAATGATAAGCGTAAAAGTAACTAAAGCGTAGAGGTAACTTAGAAGAATCTTATTCACTTACGTTTTAAACTACATTTCATTATGTTTTAAATATCGTATGCCTTCATCCGATGACCCACTACTGAGCACGAGTCTCTCCTCATCTCTGTGGCGGTCTAGCGCATACACCACGCTGTTCTAGTCAGGATTGGTGGTAAATATCCTATACTTCATAATAAACGGATGCTAAATACTAAGTATACTAAGAGTTATAGTGTGAAATTTAAATTCGAAAAGAATTCAAAGGTCACACTGAATTGAATCATCAATTCAACCCCTACAAATGTACAGCTGTACTCATTTAAAATGCTCCACACTGGCGCACGTTCACTAAATTGCTATATTACGCATGATTCAACACATAGGCATAATCAACAAGTCAGTGCATGCATCATGCGACCAAATTAGTTCGGGCGGGTTAGCTTAGGTCAATACAATTAGCTGTAATTGGTTGGACCAAAGGGCGGTATATTAAGTTCTTCAGTACTTTTACTGCCGGCTTAACATCCTCGTAATCTCGCAGTGCCGCGTTGTGTAATGTTTTGAAACGACCTGTGCGTGTATGTGAAGTGTTAGTGTTTCCTAAGTAATCCTGTGTTACGGGTAAGTGATTGTTTTCTTACGGTATCAATATAATTAGGACGGAGCGATTTTTAGCGATTTACGTAGCTTATAATATAAGTAGGTTACGGGAGTTAATTTTTGTTTTGCTGAGATCGGTATTATGGATACATAACACTGTTATCTCGATAAAAGAATGAGATAGAAACATGAGTGAAAGAGAAAGGAGTATTTGTTTATTGTAGTAAATTTTAGAGAAAAATATTGCGGAAAATAACATCTATAACATGATGAAACGGTTGCTCTGTCTCGACCTATATTCAGGTGAACTTGTTTTTGATGCTAAAGCTTTTCTATTATGCTAGGTTTTACTTTTACGTAGAGTACATAGAATGAAGTTATACTGACAATGAATGTTCTTTAAAATCAAAGAATAATATACCTAGTATTTTAACTCCCTTGGCTAAATAGTGATTAATTTATATCACATCGTTATTGCGATTTGATTGAAATCGGGAATGGAATGCATAATAATATAAAATTTTTTCGGTGTATTTTAATTGGAGACGAGTAATTTTGTGTTAATTACAAAGCCAGTATTCAGTATAATTCTTAAGAAATTGTTAAATTTATATTACGTAATGTATAACAATATTACTCAGGTCAACTGACGATTTTTATCTAGGTATAATATACAAAGTGACACTCTGAAATACATAGGACCAAAGTTTACAAATATTTAAGTACTTAATGACGTTTTTAAATAATTCTGCAATTCGGAATACAACTAGTAACAAATTAGTATATCTCATAATTATAAAGCACCGCACGCTTTTACAACAATGAGATTAATTTTGTTAATAATTATTTTATTTTCATAATAAGGATTAAATTTTACTTTAGAATGATTTCTTATAAAAGCGTGGTTTGTAGTTTTTTGAACTATATTTTTATTTGTTATTTATGGTTATCGTCGCCAATAAATTTTAGCATAGAGAATCTATATTAGCATATTTTAGTAATACGTAGCGAGCTAATGAAACAGATGTGAAGAAAGTTGTTATTACAAATGACAGCGCATAATCACAGTGTGTTTGGGTTATTTATTGAACTAAAACTATTTTGTCGGCTAAATTATTAATCAGCATTGGCTTTGGCATTGTATAAAACAAACGGACTTCATTCAATTACTACGAATTAAATAATCAGATTTGCGAAGTCATACGGATCCAATAAAATATCAGGGATTATACAAAAACTAATAGATGTCGCTCAAATTTAAATGGGAATATATGACAAGAAACAGCATTTGAATATAAAAGTAATCATCGAAATCGATACCCAGTAAATATTATATATTAAGGGACACAAATTAATAAATATATAGTCAATTGAGAACTTTTTTTTGAAGTTGGTTAAAGCACATCCACAAAATGAAATAAAAACACTTTTTTCCATTGCAATAATTTGTCAATATTCTTATTTGTTACTAGTTGTATTCCGAAATGCAGAATTATTTAAAAACATCATTGAGTACTTAAATATTTGTAAACTTTGGTCTTATGTATTTCAGGGTGTCGCTTTGTATATTATACTAGATAAAAATCATTCCGTTGACTTAAGTAATATTGTTATACAATACATAACGTAAATTTAACAATTTCTTAAGAATTATACTGAATACTGGCTTTTGAATTAACACAAAATTACTTGTACACCGAAAAAAATCATACGCATCAATTTATATGCATTCCATTCCCGATTTCAATGTAATCGCAATAACGATGTGATATAAATTAATCACTATTTAGCCAAGGGAGTTAAAA
>DWJN01006880.1:0-10356 GCA_018248895.1 Carystus phorcus | reverse complement strand
TTGAACTAGTCTTTTGAACAAACATGTTTTAGTATTTAATCTTGCGTAATTACATGTTAAAATTAAATTTCGTTATAACTAAAGTTACGCAAATCAAACTAGGTGTTTTCAGTAAAATAAACATCTAATTTATTTCTTAAACTAACCTAACTGAAATTAATGTGTAGTGCTAAATACTAAATAGAGGCTTATTTATTGAGTAAATAAAGTAAAACATAACTTAAACGCACCAGTTTTGAAACTTTAAATAATTCCAATATCTAAATAAAAGTGGAATCACGAACATCACTAACTTTGTGTATTTGCTCGCAAAAATTCGAAAAGTGTGTCGGGGCGTTCAGTGTTATGTCATCAGAAGATGCCCGTCACCATGGATAGCATCCGTTTCACAGATCCGCTACGCAAATATCAAACAAATACATTCTTCAAATTCAAAACAATTTAATCATGCACTTATTGTATTACATGCTTTAAGGCCTAGAAAAAACGGCGAAATTCCTTAGCATTATATTTCAGCACATCTATTGAAGAATATTGCAGAGATTAGATAAATGCAAAGACATTATATGAAGATAGATAACTAACTTCTGTACTGTAATAACACCGTCTTTACTAGTCTATACACATTTATTCTCTTTCCAGGGTATTTACTACTTCCACTTACTAATACTTTATTTTGTTAATTAAGAATCACATTTTAATCTCCTACTGTCAACTATCGACCCGACATAATATCCTTTTTTTTCCAGTTAGTTAACATATACGATATTAAAACGAAAACGGCAACTGACTGTAAAACAATATTACTTTTGTAATAGTCAAATACAAGTCAGGGTGGGTAAAACCAGTTGATGTATGCGTAACATTTTCAAATAAAATAATGGGATCAGCACTTATATTGGTATTTGTTACGTATGAATTTAAATTGTAAATAATTTCCTAGGCTTCCTCATCTACGTAATCAGAAGTCCGTAAATCATATAGATAATATAAATGAATTAATAAACAGAAATGAGGAAGTTTAGAGTACTCCATCATGTTTCCGCGGTGGTTGTTGAAAGAGAGTCGTTAAAAGAGTGAAGTAGCATCTAGTGTGTTCTTTACTTTTATATTTATACATATTATAAAGAGAAATCTTTCTTTCTTTTTGTATAAATGCGTTAAACCCAAAAACTAAAGATTGAATTTTCCGCGATGGCATATTTTTTAAAGATAGCTTCTTATAGCCATTTCAAAAAATGGTAATACATAATATTTTAATTGGAAAAATATTTAGACGCATACGATATTAATAAATATCAAATTAAATATGGTTAGTTTTCTTAATAATTTCATGCAAAATATTAATTTTCTATACACCACACAATACGCGTGATGTAAACATGAATGAATAAATGTTAACTTGGTCTTTAAGTACTCGTATAAGAAGTAAAATACAAACCAAAACGAAACGAGGCCGAACTCTATAATAAAGTAAAAGTATACAATGTTCCCAAAATATTAATATATGGCGTTCTAGATCTAATCATTCACATACATGCACAAATTGAATGTAGGTAGACCACAAAGGAACGTAATTTTAATTGAACGGTACCGAACTCAAACAATGACTGAATGAATAACTCCTGAGTCATTTTTAATAATTCATTTTTACATCTATTAATTTTCTACGTCTTAATGAACGATGATTCTGCTATGGAATGTGAGTTATATGTCTAGATATTATCATTGTTTCAAATCTGTGTTTGCGGAACAAATATTTTTAATGGAATTCAGGTCGTTATAAAAGGAAGTGTTAGATAATTCCAATGACTAAATGTTTTTTTAATATCGTGTAAGTGGGGCAACGGCAACTGCGTTCACGCATCGTTTCTGGTCTTGTAAATTATTACAAATAAAATGGTGATCGTAGTTTGTGTCCCGGGATTAAATGGGTTTCACGTCTGGAGTAAACGTTTACTTGTCAAAAAAGTGTTTGATCTCGTCCATACCATTTATTTGTGACAGGGAATTTTGAGTCATTGTATTCTGTCAGTAATTTTATGTTAAAAATTATTTTTTACATTTTAGTGTGGTTAAAAGAGTTCTAGTTTTTTTCCCATAATTGATTTTCCGATATTTATTTCGATTTGCTATAAAAGAACCGTATTTTATATGTGCAAAGGATCCCGAAATAAATTTATGAATCCTGGCAAACCTAATCAAAGTAATAAGATATTTTGATCGAATTGTCATCGGTCTTTGACAGATATTTAAATGAATACCCTCAGAGTAGCGCAAAATCGAAAAAAAAATCGTGTACAAACAAATATACAGGTGAAATTAATAAAAGCGTGTTTAAAATATTTGTTGTTCATTGATGAAAGGTAACTCTGCGACCTTTCAAATACTTAACACAAACATTTTAATATAATGCGATTGTAAACTTTGTTAAATCAAAAGGTCATGTAACATGAAAATATGTACATATGTGTATCAATTGTTATGCAATGAAACTATTTGCGAATTGTCTTCAAAGAAAAAAGTGTAATCTAATGAATACTATTTTGAGCCGTGCCAAACAAGTTTAGAAAATATATCCTCAAATGGAATAGGATAATAAATTAAAAGGATAAAAGTTTGTATTTGGATAGCTGTACTACTTGATTTAGAATTTTCTCCCAATATCTATTTCAGGTATTTCGAATTTTGGTTTATCAAAGGGGTAAAAATAGAAAATAGAACACGAATATTTCGTCAGACGAAGCTTGTTCTGCAAGGGAACAATAAAAATAATATTCATAATACGATTGTAATATAATAACTGTGAATAAAATAAGTATTGAGTTAAACGAAAGTCATAAAAAATTTCATAAAAATTTAAATTTTTGGTCTTCACTTTTAGGCCACATCTTGCAAGCTAATTTAGTAACTTGACCTCGAAAGTAAATTTCCGTACGCTCTGATGACATATATTTTGAGTAAAACTTGATAAAAACGATCAGCTACTGTATAATATTTAAGTAGTGTGTTAAATCCCCAGCGACATTGTTTTAAGAGCTAGTACTTTCTTTCTTCTATCTTGGCCGTTAACGCATTCATGATGCCTTGGCATTGTTGATATTCATGGTCAACGGTGATCACATACCATTAAGTGGCTGGTCTAGTTATTTGTCGGTTATATAAAGAATAATGTAACAAGGTCTTCCATAAATATCATCAAACATTTTATTACTCTCCTGAGAGTAGTGACTGACATTTGTCATGAAATTGATAGAATTTTCATAATAAGCCTACGCCAAGCTTTAAATACCATACATTCCTCGACCAAATCAAAATTATAAATTGTGATTTAGTTCTAACATAACTTGGTTAATTGTATAACAGTTCTCCACATTTACTTTTAAAATAGCTGCTACATTTTACCATTTTAGTATAAATATCAATTCGATCTCATTCATCTGTGTAATACCCAAAAATAGAAACATTATAGGCTATTAAAAGTCTAAGCATAAAAGCTTTGAACGTGGGACGTATAAATGACCACGATAAAAGAAATTCTCAGTAGGCGTGATTCCATATAAGTACAGTGGCTACACTGATTCAGTTGCAGAATTATTTACAATGGAATTATGGTGTTAGTGCGAAGTGAAATACTCCTTTAATATAGAAATAATAATATAATTTCGCAGCTACAAGCGCTTGCTACATGATATTATGCTAATACGACATTCAAGCGCGTCGACGGGTTTATTCTGAATATCCTACGTAATGATCCTCTAAGAAACACTACAGTTTTTTACAATAATGAAACTATTAAATCTTAACGAAGAAGTGTGCAGTACTGTACATGTAATTAATGAAATAGTAATGAATACATAATACAAAATTGCATTAAGAAGTTGTTTATACTCATATTACAAAGAAAGATTATATTTATTAATATACAATATACACAAAACATTTCAGTACCTTTTCCCCTCTTAATTAACCAACAATGTTTTTAAAATTTTGGATTTTTGACTTGGTTAGTTAACGAGCTCTAAATAAAATTGTACTTATTTGATTTTTTTGTATCAATTTAATATCACCTTCATTTTTTTATTAAAAATAGTTGTAATTTATAAAGTATATGAATAATAACGAAAGCACATGTGTAGAAAATGAGAAAAAACCCAAATTCCAAGTTTTTTTGTTTTAATTTTTGATTAGGTTTAAGTTAAGTTACGACAACTAGGAGAATACTCGTTATGTGTTACCTAAAGTCAATAAAGTATTGTAGACCATTGTAACACTTACAATTAACATCTGTTAAAATACCTAATTATTCAACACGGTCAAAGTTGGATGAGCTTCTACTTATTAATAAATTGAAAAGTTTTCGACTAACTGTTAACTCTTTATCCCAGTATGAGTTTCCTACGTTGTATTTATTACACTAATAAATTAACTCTTATTGACGTTCGAAAATTAATGTATATTACGTTGGCCTAAATCTAAATACATGAAAATTCCAACTTATGTATCGCACACGGGTTAATTTACAAACTAGACTAAGAATAAGCCATGTCGGTTGCGTGCGCGGGCGCATACCCGTCTACGAAGGCGCCACCTGCCCACACCAAACAAAACTATTTATGTACAATATTTTATCTAGCAATCATTTGAATGTTTAGCTTTATGTCGAACTTTAGATTTGTTACAAACTAATTAGCCATGTATAATTAATGCAAATTAATTACAGAATTAACTGAACCACATTCTTGGCATGTGATTTGTCATTTCTTAACATCGGTGTATTGATGGATTATGATTAATAACGGCTTTTATAAATTTATGTATTGAATGTTTGCTACTGGTATATAATTTTTTATTAGCGTTTACTACAAAATCGTAAAACACCCTCTTATATTTTTTTTGGTGTAAGGGTCTGCAATACGATAAATTACATACAAAGTTTGGTAATAATACTAAAGAGTATAACCATAATACTAATTATGCATATTAATTTTAGTTCTTTTAATAAATCAATTACTGCTGTTCAATATATCTAGGTATCCTGGAAAATTGATTTCTCAAAAAAGGTCCCTGTTTGCACAAAATACAACTAAATAAATGTTGCAATAAAAATTGTTAGTTATTTTTCATATTTAAAACAATACCAAATAATATTTTATAAAAATAAACGCTCTGATATATTGATGACCTGATACAATTATTTCTAAAAAAGATAAATATCATATATTTACGGGTCAGTACGGAATGACCATATTAATTTAATATTAGTTATTTTCCGTACAGAGTAGAGGCATCGTGAGAAGGGTTTTTTAATGGAACTAAAAATCATTTGCTCAGCATAAAAAAGATTAATTTCTTTTCAAATCTTATACCTTTTTAATATGGTTTGTAAATCGAACATAATAAAAAGTAAAATTAAACGGTGCGATTTCATAATTTCTCAATTGAAGCTATTTTAAGATATTGGTAACTCAATCCATCTCCTTCGAAAGAAGGTGAAATTTTAAATGTTACACTTGAATGCCTGTCGCTGAATATTACGTTACACGATCCCGTTCCTTACTGGTGTCGCAAAAATTGTTGTTTCAGTTTCAAATTACATACTATATCTGTTTTATTTGCAATCAATTTGTCTGTTTGGTAATATTCTTAGTAGATGTGATAAGTAACCTAACATTCCTAGTTTTATACAAACAGGTGACAAGTACGCCAGTCTTTAGCAAATCCCAACTTTGAAAAATCCCAAAAGAACAAGCAAGAAGAACTTCCAAGTCACCTTAACATAATATCTTATACGCAGTTTCAAAGAAACATTTAGTACGCATTGAGTTATTTGTAGTTTTTGTTTAACTTTAATGTTTTAGTCATCAAATAATTGAAGAAATAAGAATGGGAAAATTTATTTAAAATAATCTTTAAATAAAACAAAACCGTTAAAAATCATTTTCTCCTCAGTTTGTCAACCGATCAAGAACCGCTTCAAGAAAAGACCAAATATAAGTATTAAAAGTGATAATGAATTAATCTTGCAATGTAAGCTTGTTCGTAAAACAAATCGTGGTATCGTTGAGTTAGAACGTTTTCTAATAAACATCGGACTTAAAATTTTAAAGGTTGGTGCAGTCACCAAGACAAACCTATTCTACAATTAACAGCAAAGACAAGACATACGTCATCTACTAAAACTCCAATGTCTATCTAGTTTTTACAGCCCTGGTTTCTCAAGATGAAAGGTCTCAACAGACAACAGCCCAAACACTACATTGTATATTATTTATATACTTCTACTGAGCACCAGTGGTAGAAAAGATGAGAGATGAGAGACAAAGATCAATGGAAGAAGAAGACATACTGCGCCCACCGCATAACCATAATATTAAAGGCATCACCGTGCCTTATCGACCAAGGAGGAAAAGTGAGAAAAAAGTACTGGCTCTAAGTCCTATTTCGACAAAAAGACGTTGTTTTTAATTTTTTTGTATTATAAAATTTATTTCATTATATCTATTCTAGTTTTGATCCAAATCTATAAGCTATAAATAACTTTAACGATAACTATAAAATTGTATAAAACCTTCTTTAGATATTTTCAATCAGTCGACTCCCAAAAAGATTATAATCCGATAACATCATAATGTTGGTGATAGTTCATTCATTCTGGTCAACGGTGATTAGGTGCGTTTGCTGAACAATGCTTTATTGTGCAATTATACTATCGCTTGCATTTCATCTCAGAAATATCTCCGGGATCTAACCACGCGATTCTTTCATCGAAAATTTGTCTTCTTCGTTGTACATTGGCGGTTTATTTCTTGCAATGATTTAACGTGGCGAACAATAATGGTAATGGATAGGTGAACGAGCAGAAACTGTGCTGAAAATTTGGAGCGTTACGTCATAATCACCGTGCTCATCGATATTACCGCGTATCTACTGTCAAGGTGTTCGTTGCATAACAACATCCGTTCGGTGTCATTGACATTACGGATGTAATGTGATTTGTGATTAAGGGACTCGAGAGTTTTACAGTGAGAGTGAGCACATTGAACTCCGATTCGATGAAATTTATGAAGTGGATGCTATTGACTGATTGCTATAGTAAACGTTTAATGATTGATATTAGAGAATCTGATGCGAAGATGAAGATGGATATGACCTGCAATATTTTAAACACGATACGGTTTTACGAGTTATTACTCAATAATAACATACCTCACTATGTACTTAGAACCAACTATTACTGAATTTTAAACGCATTCGAAATTTAAATTATTTACTATATCGTCAGGTTAAATTTGTGTGGATTAACTGCATGACTATAATAGTTAATCAAAATATTTTATCAATAATAATTATAAAAAAAATATGTTTAATGTAAATTGATAGCGTTAGTTTTGGGGAACTTGAGGTTTATTTATATTCAATCAATGTGAATTTATTGCATTAACATGAATAATTACATCGCAGTGAAGTCAAAACACTTAATATTATTAAATCGAAATAGCCATGGATAGTCTTTCAATAAAAGTACATATACACAGTATATAGCACAAACGATCTAAATGCAACGATCACAAAATTTTATCTATTCAACAGTATGGAGTATGATTTGAGTGTATGAATGTGAAGATATAATAAATAGAAAATGCCTGACAACATACAGTAAAATTAATTCGGTACAAAGTGAAACGAAACCACACTAGTAGTGGTAAAAAATAAATATGAAAATCATGCAATATGTCCATAAATTAAAAACATTCAAAGGGATTTGTTGTGATACTGGAGATGAGAAATAGCACGATGGTTTATTTTCACAGAGTGACGCCTTGTTTTCTCTGTAAACACGTCAATCTATCTAGAGAGCTCTAATTAGATAATGTTTACTTAACGCTGACGAAATTAGGCGTGCAGTCTAACCAGATGTTTACGATTTATTTACCTATACGTGATCTTGAAACTAGATAGTTTTTAGGAGTGATGATTAAGAATACCGAATGACTAAAAAGTCGTGTAAGTAGTGGAAACGACATTGACAATTTATATAGGTAACAACAGGACCAATCTCCCGAGGAACTAAGAAACTTGTCAATCAATTCAGAAACAGCCTAATGAACCGCTTCCTTCTTGCTCTGTAACGCTCTTGCTAAAGCTGAAGAGTTTGTTTGTTTGATTGTTTGAACGGGCTAATCTCAGGAACACCTGGACCGATTTGAAAAATTCTTTAATGTCAGATAATTTATCAGACAGACAGTTTTAGACAGTTTAATTATTATTACAGTTTTAGACAGTATAATTATTTAGACAGTTTAAAATCACGCTAAGAGGAATAGGAAAGGAGCAGCAATAAAGAATATTGCGAAATCGGCAAAATTTTGAGCTTTTCTTGCGTGCGTTGAGTAAACGGTGAAAGTTACTCAAAAATCATATATTACAATATTGCTCCCCACTAAAAGATCTAAATAAAAGTCCGCGAGAGCATATATCTAGCTTTTAAGGTTAACCCACTATAACCATTTTTATGGTTATCTTAAAATTGTTTCAAAATAATGATTTAATTGGCAAAGCAACGTTTGCTGGGGTCAGGTAGTATGTATTATAAATGTGTATGAAGAGCGGGACCTCTTACTGTAACAAGACCCGTCTCCTCATTTGGTGACTGTTCTTATAAAAACAAATACGTGACTGATTAGTCACGAAGAATAATATAAAACTATACTGCAGTGAGATAAATAGAAAGTTATTAGCTTTCGATTAAATTCGAGGTATTGATCATGTTTAATGATCAATAAATATCGAATAGACGTTATTATTTAAGGAAAAACCTTAAGAGAATATTTGACTTTACTACTTTAAGGTGCACATTTTCTTTGACATCTATACGTATTGCCGAATAACCTATTACGTGTTTTATTTATTGTGCTCTTAAGTCATTATAAATTTTAATTTACATCAAGTTTATGCACTAATAAACTTTGTTATGCATATCAAAGTTGAGACAGATCTTATTGATATTTTATTAAAAATAAATGTGGTAATCTCTATATAAAAAATAATTTCGAAAGAAAGATTGTTTAAACCTTCCATGGGAGATCTATTTCGAAGTAAACCCAGGATCATAATAAATTAAAATTATATAATAACCGCTTCTATTAGAATTCAAAGCAGTTTATACACTTCTACATTTAACTATAAGTGGAATAAAAAAAACAAATAAAATTTTATTATTCTACGAACGAATACAACAATAATATTAATTAATTAAAATATTTACATCACTTTAAACGGATTTAGTTGTGAACTTTAACTTGAATCCATTTAAACACAAACATTTTCGTCAAAATCTATCCAAAGTTTAAGAGGAGTTCAATAACATTCTCACGAACATAAGAATTATAATATATAAAGACTTACTTACACCTCAGTCAATACAAGTCAGGACCCAGACACGAATCAAAAAGATAAAAGCGGCCATTATGACAACTCATAATATTCGAGATCCAGTTGTGGCTGACAAGATCTCCTCGACTCATCTATTTCAGAGACAGCTAACGTGTCAACAAGTATTATTCACGGTGATAAAGAAACAAAATGGAAATGGCATGTACTGCTACACCCACTTATCCGCGGGTACTAAAAATAAATACGCGATTCACAACTTTTCCATACACCACGTCTACGCAACCACGTCATTGAAGAATTATTCATTGTCATATTCTCAGACTGTTAATTCAGTATTAAAAATCACTGTGTGATGTTATAAATAAATTTGGTTATATGTAGTGTGAGGGTAGCTTGACAGGAGTGCGACGCGGGTAGGCGGCACACGTCTTTCGAAAACCGAGCTATCGTGATGATCGCACGTGTAACCTCAACCGCCCGAAGGCCTCCGACATGGCTTGGCGACTATCCACTATAACAACCGGGACCGATGTCTTAACGTACCTTCCGAAGGACAAAAACGTTCGAAAATTTTTTTCCACTAGCGCTTACCCATGCTGGTACCAACCGCGCCTGCAGTTGCTTAATAACTCTATCGATTGCTTAGGATCAAGCTGTAAGTTACTCATATAAAAAATTATTTAGATAGATATTTCGCGCTCCAAAACAACATCGTCGTTAGATATTATCGTGTCGCTGCGTTTATTTCACACCTGTGACAGATATGCTAGTAACAAGTCAGACTTATGTGATTAACTGCCGTACCATACGATCTGTAAACATTTACCATCAACTGTCCTATTTGCCCAATGACCGGCAGCTAATAGCAAAAATAAAAAGATTTACAAGTTAGCCTAAACATTCGAAACTGCGAATTCATTTTTATCGATGTGTGTAAAAAATATAACAATATGGAGGTAC
>DWJN01006879.1:0-10356 GCA_018248895.1 Carystus phorcus | reverse complement strand
AGGTTTATCTTTGATACTATACTTTAGGCCAAGGTTTATTTTAGTTGGTCTAATAGAAGTTTAAACCGGTACTGTAGGTAGTCCAAGTTTTGTAATAAGGCCATTTTTGGATGACTAATATGGTCCTTGAACGTTTGAATTGTATAGAACTTTACGCAAGGAATCTTGACTAACTCTCACTCATAGAGATCTTTTTCTTAGAATAATGAAGCCACAGAAAAATTAGGGGCTTTTAGAGAACCGTAGTGTAGTTACATCTACAAGATAGTATTATCTTCTATTTAAAGTACTTGATTTGATTCAAATAATAAGATATTAGGTAACATATTATCAAGTTTCTGCCAGTTGATACGGAAATAACTTACTGCCATAGTTGTCTAATTTGCCATATTTAAGTCTGAAGTGTAGTAAGAATACTTGAAATTATGCAAAAAAACATTGAATTACTAAAAATACGAACATGTGTATGCTTCCTGCTTGGCGAGCTTGTGAAGTGTTTAGATGAATGTTTTAAACATATTATTTTCAAGTTGTAGGTATCTAACTGTGAGTAAAACTTACCGCTTCTTCTCATAAGCCCACACCGTAGGGTTTTAATTAAGCGATGACATAAATTGACATTGGAAAAGTTTAATTTGATTTGATATAAAGCGAACAATATCCTAATTAGGTAACTTACTGCGGCGAATAAATGTAGTGGACAAATATAGCGAACGTTACTTTTGAACGGGTTTCAATTGCGATACCGAAGAACCAAATTACAAACGTATCCGGCAACGCGTCAGTGACTGGTTAGAATTATTCCTCAACGAACAAGAACGAAGTCTTATATGAAACATAATCCTTTCAATCGTTAATACATCACTAATTGTACTGCAGCGAAGTTAATAATGGTTAAATATAATGTACAATTTATTATATCCGGCTTGATTTATCACAATACGTTATGTCCATGACCAATTACATCAGCGTACTTAAATAATCAACGTAGTTTAAATTAATCATCTGACATTGATAACGTGTAACAAACATTTGGCCGATAGCTGTGTGGGTTTTGTGCTAAATTCCTGTATGTAAATGGCCTGTTATAAATACCTACCGCGTTCAAATAGTGAGTCATTCAATCATTTGAATTAGTAATGTATGTATTCTTTATATAACATGTGTTGGCATGGTAACATATTATTAGACTAACAAAAGAAATGGGTTTTCAATTCGACTGTTTTAATAACTTTTTACTGGGTGTAGGTTTGCAGTGTAGGTTTGGTAGGCAATTTTGTTAATCCTTTTTATATTTAAAAGTTGGTCTTGTTGTGTGTTCCCATATATATGTATATTCATTAGTAGTATATATACATTTGAGTATTTTTGAGTTGCCCCCAATAAAGCGCATTTACTAGATGCCTATGACTTCGCATATCCGAATGTTTATCTCGGAGTATTAAATAGAGGTTTTTTGTTCTTTGACAAAGGCATTATCATATGAGAAATACCTTCTTTGCCTATTCATTAACTCCCTGTACAAGTCTGTTTTGCGGTGTTTATCAGTTACTATAGCGCGATTTGTCCCGTCGATTAGATTTGTTAGTCTTTCTTCTATAAACAAATTATTCGTTTCAATATGTTGTTAATTTTCAAGGTAATTTTAAATAACATTTGTCACGTTAAAGGAACGAAATCCGTATCTAATTTGAAAATTATATATTTTTATATATAGACATCAGTTGTTATGCTAAAATATTTAAAATAAATACTTCTCATTCCACGTCTCTAGCCGCCTTCATATTTTTTCGGTCTCTATTACCCACTATTCATATTATTATCATCATTATATTTTAATGATTATTCGTACCAATTTCTGTATATTTTTAGATGTTTTTAACATTCTTTAGGCACTTATTGTGTTAATACAACGAACCTTTTGATTACAGGACTGACTGACGTATTAGGAGCAGTGCCGGGAGCTTTAGTAGACGAACTACAGACGTTACAGCCGCGTATGGTTCGACGGAACTCCATTTCGAGCGAGAACTCGTCTTCTATCGAAAACCCACGAGTTGTGCTCGTATTTTTTGTCGGTGGATGCACGTATAGCGAGATATCCGCTTTACGAAGTATCAGCCAGCAAGAAGACTCGAATGTTGAATTTGTTGTATTAACTACCAAATTAATTAATGGCAACACATTTATTGAAGCTCTCATGGAATCTGAATAATTGTACTCAAAAACTTGTTATCTATTTAAATTATTCTAAGTAATATTTAAGACCAAAGTTAGGTTTTACTATAATTCTTACATATAAATAAAACAGAGTATTATAATAAAGGTTCTGCTTTTATTTTTTCCTCTTCTACGGGAGGTAGGTATCAAAGGGTTCATCTTAAAGGATAATGACAATATATTTTCCGCACAATATATTCTCCCAAGTCTGCCAAGGCACTATAGAGGATTACTTTAAAATATTGCACTTTGTACTCATAGCACAAAGATAAGTATTGAAGTAAACACAAAATAAACCATAATTATTTGGTTTATTAAAATTTCGTATTAATTAACTTGCATAAAATATAATATTTAATTTGATCAGTATTTAAATAAACTTACAAAAATCCTGCATGCTTACTCTATATATTACAATATTAAAGCTTCAGCATAATAAAAATAATTTCATACAAACACGTAAAACATCTTGCACATGACTATTCTCATAAATATTCATTACTTGTATATTTTGTGATGTTGGATTTCTTTGGTGGGGCAATGCTAACACCAAACTTCTTGGCGAGACCTACTAATTTTTCGTTGTCGTACCCAACATCTTCCTTGTAACGCCTAATCATGAGTGGCATTACTGTGTCTAGTAAAAATTTAAAATTTTTCTGTGCATAACTGGAATCGTTACTCGGTGAAAACGTGAGACGTGAATTAAATATATTGTAAATGCACTCATCAACAACATCCATCATATCGTTGGTTACAATTTTTAGGCCAACTTTCTGCACAGTTAGAACAGACTGCACAAACCATATAGTACTACTTGATAAATCCACCCAAGTTTCATTTATTACATACTTGACTAAAATAAGGCCCAGATTTTCCATTTGCAATAGAAACTTATTAACACCTGCTTTTGTATGCATATTCACTGGAGTCCATTTATCTTCTGAAATTTTTGTTTTCAAGCAATCCACAACTTTTTCCTTATACTCTCTTAGAGCTTTTATGATTGGTGTTCTTAAACAGCTATTCATTTGAAACCTCAAATCTAAACCAAATTCACAAAAAAGTAAACATTGGTCTCTCAAACTCTGTACACAGTCTAACACTGAATCTAAAGCACATTGCGGAGTGAACACCTGTTTTATTATTTGGCTCATTAAAATTCTAAGCTGCATACTAGCCCACACTATAAATGCACTTATTTTATTCTTAGGAAATAGCATAATGAATTCTGTTAAGGCATCGGTTAAAGAGCAAAAGAACACCTCCCCCACTTGATTGACATAGCTTTGTATCGAACCCTCCAACAACACTGCTTTAACATGTGCCTTTACTGTATGACTACAAATATCTAGGAAGAGTTCACTAGCTTGGCTAGTCATGTTAAACTTGTTTAGAATCAATACAGGATGTCTTGTAGACTGTAAACCTCCTCTCGGACTCCAATTGTGTGTGACATCCAACTCTTTTAATAGAATTTCCGTCAAAGCCTTCTGCTTATGATCAATTCTTTTTAATATGTCACTTCTCTGTGGATGGTTTTTGAATTCGTCCGTGTTCAAAGTCTTTTGCGCTGACACCATCAGCTCATAAGTTTTTTGAAAATGTCTCTCAACAATAAGTACATCCAGCTCTTCAGTAACATCGATAAGCCAATCTGGTAATGGTGTTATCTGTGGGGATGGAATTTCTTCTACAGATAGACTAGGGGACTCAAGCGATTCATGCTTAGGCTTGTCAAGGGATTCCTTTTTCTTCAGCTTAGAATTCTCCTTTTCAATATGCATCTTTTTTGCAATATCAAACTTATCTAACCAGTCCTTTTTAATAGCATGACTATTACACTGAAACACTCTAGTATCCGGAAAGGCTAGTACCTTGAATGCTTGCTTCACAGTGCCCAAATCCCGAACATTGACGACCGCCAGAGTACTAATTGGATAAACTATTTGAAACTTATATCTCATAGGGCCTCTTCTATTTGAAATCCAAGAAGTCAACATGAGGCAGTCACTAAACAAATATACATGCATTCTTTGTATCGCAGTGTTCTCCTCCGCGTCAATTTCTAGGAGATCGCCTTCGTGTAACAATGTCCGTTCAGGGACATCCAATAGATTCATACACCCTTCCACTTTTTCTGTTATGAGTGTTAGCTTGTTCTTACGCTGTTCTTCTGCGCGTTCGGCCTCTAAATCATGATTGTCTAGAGACTCTCTTGATATCGTGTTATCGTTTCCTAAAACCGAAGCCTGTGATAAGGTAGTGAGAACAGTTCGTTGCTCGCTAAGTAAATGTGACAGCTTGTACATCTCAGCTTCAAGATGGGATATTTCGGTGGCCGTTTCGATGAACTGCATGTGATTTTCATAAACATTCTTCTTAAGGGCACTGGCGGTCTCATCAGCTAAAGTTTGAATTTTCTCTTTTTGCTGGTTGAGCTCCTCCCCCCCGACGTAAGACTTTGCCAGCTCCTTTACGTATCGCTCCGGCACAAAGTCTGGCACCGCAAACTTCTCCATGTTTATATCGGACATCGTTTCGCATATATATTGTTATTTCGAGGATTATTTTATAATAAAAAATACTATTTCACTCATCATTCGCTAAATCGAACAACAGGACATATCAATCAACATATCAAATGTCAAACTATTCAAAGCAGTTACGTCAGATAACAACTTTGTCACAAATGTCAACGCAGCGTTTTGTTATTGCTATTTTATATGTAATTTGAAAATAATTTTATATCAATCTTTCACTGTTTAGTTAAAAAGCCAATATCTTCATAAATAAAATATTTAACACAGACTGTACCTTGTACTCGTAGTATTATTAGCGAGGCTTTTAAATAAAATTATTCCTAATACTTGTCATGTAAAACGATAACGGTAACTGTTTAATAGAATAATTAGGTACCTATATGAGTATAATTATTACAGTCTCAACACTCTCAACCTGTCTCAACCAGTGGATCCAGAAGCATGAAGTTATTTACTAGTGATCTGTGCATGAAGTACACAGGTATCGTAAGACGTGCACAGGGTTTTAATAATATTTGAAAAAGTGAAATAAAAATCTTGAATGTCCGTCGTTGAGTCAAACATAATAATTATTATTCTCCGATATCTGCAATACTGGCGAAATATTAGTATGACTTTTAAAATTTCGAATTATGTGTAGATAGTGTAAATTTGTTTTTTACAAGTATCACACACATCTGTATATTAAAATTAAAAATAAATTATATTAAAAAAATGTTACATTCATTTAATTAGGTACTCATTAACATTATACTTGTTGGGTATGATGGTTTACATTTTTATTGTATATGTTACACCTAATGTTAATAATTTCTTTATTTGACCTCTCTGCGAACTGACGCCTGACTGATTACTGATTCAAACAGTATCGTAGAACGCATACGCATGATTAGCAATTAATTTACATATTCTATTTATAAGGACTAAAAGGGACAATAATGAATACAAAAGTAATTAAATAATTAATATAAAATAAAACAGGTGACCTGTCTACCCTTTTGCCTGCTTCCTGCCAGAAACATTCCTCATTTAGTATGGGTTTCTGCCTTTTCTGGGCTTAATTTACACTATATTAATATAATAAGGCAACACCTAAAACTTGTAGAAAATATTTTTAATCTTCTTTACATTTATTTTTCTGTACTTCTTGCCAGAAAGACCGAACCTGAATTATTTTTGATTTTAAAGCATATTCAAATTCGACATTATTTATCTTTAATGTGTGCTTATAAAATTGGTATAAACCAAAATTACGATTATATGAAAAATAAAAACAATAATAAGAATCAAATCTTTATTGCTTATTTGTTATAATCTTATTCGTATAAATCATTAAAAAAAATGGCAGTTATTCCTTCTTTTCTTCTGATTTCTCGTCTTTTGTGACGTCGGCGTCGGTTTGAACAGCGGGAGCGACCAGATCGACGGCGAGTTCAGTCGGTTGCTCCGGCTCGGGCAGTACAGTGAAGTTGCCGTTACGTTTGAATCTGTAGTACCGAGTTGAAGCCACCTCGGATTGCGTTTGGTAGCAGTTCACGAGGGCATCGCCGTGACGACCTGCAACATAAGTAATAAAGTTTTAGTATGCCTCATAACAAAGTTACCCCCTCTTAAGGCACTGGACGAATACTCTGGAATACTCCGGACGAATAATTCAAACTACTAGATACTTGATCTCATCGATGGGGTAACTTAATAAAAGGCTCTTCAACACAAATCAGTAGGTGATTGATTTTAGAAAGAGCTAGAAATTGCTAAAATAGCGTGTGGCGACATCGTTAAGAACATTGATAAGCGAAGCCTGAGGCATGATATCTCGCCTGCTGGTAAATTTTCGTTTACTAAACATACAAAGGCTTGATGCCAAGATATTAGTGGGAAACCCCTCAATTTTCACTATTATTTAGTGTTCATAAGGTTTATAATAAAGCTAAATAAGTTAAGACCAAACTTGTTATCTTCATTGTACATTTTCTATCGTGGGCACGTTTCTTTAGGTGGCTCATTCTCTAATGTTCTTATTTTAAAATACTATAAGGCCTTATCCAATATAAAAAAGCTTCTTTATTCTATCACAAGGACTTCGCTGTGACATTACTGACCGTTGGAACAGGTGCAGACGGCGATGTGTCGACGCGCCATGCAAACTGCGCCGGCGCCGCACTGAGTGTTCCCGAGACAAGGGTCCGTGCATTGGTAGCCCACGCAGGCCAGGTGGTCCGGGCACTGAGAGTCCAGCTCGCACTCTCCCTGAACCACAATTACTTAAATTCATATGGATTCTAAGTATATTCGTAGTTTGTTGAGGAGTAGATTGAGTCTACTCCTTCAACAATGTTTTATACAAATCTATGTCATTTAAATTTTCAATTATCTTTTCAAATTCAAATTCAAAATCATTTATTCATATAGGTATTATTTCAATACACATATGCACGTCATTTATGATTCTACCACCGTTTTGGAAAGGTGCTTTTACATCGAGGAGAAGAAACGGCGAAAGAAACTCCTCAGCACATCTTTTCAACAACTATAAAACATACTTCGGGACGAATACCAAAGACATTTTTATACAACAAACTTTTGCAAGTTTGTACGCGGAAAAAGTGGTTTCACATACTGAAATATAATCAATATTTTATCCTATATCGAGTTTGACACCAAGGTTACCTAGAAAAACAATTAAACATTTATCACTCGAAAAAGACTAGTATTTGAGAGAGGTTCAAAGTCATTTACATAACAACAATTCCGTATTATAAAGAATTGAAAAATGTTAACATTTACTTGGCAATTATGCTTATTACTTACTTAATTAGTGATTTGCTTGTATGACTAATTGCATAACAAGACAAAACCAGTCGCTAAATGGACGATCATTGAGCATAAATAATTTATTTTAATATGGGTATTTGGTTGCGAAGTCGCCTTTGATAAAAAAGAACATATTTTTTTGTATCAGTAGCAGTAGAGAAAACAAATAGTAATTTGTACAGGATTTTAATTTTATGACAATAACTCTGGAACTATGTAAAAATACACATTTAGTCTATATAGCATAATTATGTATTTATAATAAGTACTCATAATAATCTTAATAATACATATTTTAAATGGGAATGTCTGGATGGATGTTTGTTGCTCAATCTCCAGAACGCCTGAGCAGATTTGATATAATTTATCTTTTATATAATTTATTTATATAATTTATTTAGCGACCGATTATTTTCCGTAATAGCATAAGGGCTACCTGGATGGATGGATGGTGAAAAAATATTTCAGTTTCGTTGAAATACACGTTTCAATCAAATAAGCGCTATAGATGGCATGATGACATAATAACAGTATGACATTCTGAATTTGTTTGTTCTCATACTGACACAACATAATATTGAAAAAAATTAAGTTCATATTTATAATAATAATAATAAATCTTTGTTTCAGACCATTGAGTCCATAATTTTGTTAGTAACACACATATATTCTTAAGCCTATGTTAGTTGTTACAGAACAGCACATGGCTTAGTAGTACAATAAACTTATCCTATGTTAATAATAAGTCGTCCATCCGCGCCTCCGCAAACATAGCGGACCGCCCTCAGCATATTGTTGTACTGCACGCGAAGGACTGTGACGGTCCGCCGCTTATAGTCCGCCCACAGACAGCACGTGTAAAACGTCTGACAGTATACTCGAAATAGTGACTTCTTTAACTGCTTATTACATCGTGCAAAGTCGTGCTTATTACACAAAGTAAATTACATACCAAAGCGAAGCGAGAGCGGATTACTGTAGGTACTTAGATATTCTTATAAATTATTAAATAACGCCTTAAATATTGATAAATAAATAATTATTTTTCTGACCAATTATTAAAAAACTACAGTGTTGATATAATCCCTAAAATTTAATTAAAACTCGCCTTAATTATAACATTCGATTATAAGTGACATATAATGAAACATATTCTTCAGAATCCGGTTACTAATATGTAGTGACGAAGCATGATGTTTCATGTTTTTATTTCGCTCCAAGAAAATTATGTAACTCGTTAACTATGCTAATTTGTTACAGCTGAAGGCAGATGGGTTTGGTGTGACGCTTTATGACTTAAAAATCTTTTTTATATGGAATATATTATTAATATTATTATCTTTCTGCCTGGGAATGTAAGCCTTTTTACGTCTCTTCTTTCTGGACTGATAACACATCGATCAAGCCTTTTATATTAGCGATATCCAGGGGTGACGCTGACATCTACCATTATGCGACTCATCTTCGTTTCTCGACTACACTATATGTATAAAAGGGTAACAAATATTTTAACCGACTTCAAATAAGGAGGTTCTCAATTGTTCTGTATTTTTTGGTCTGTTTCTTAATAAGTTTTTGCTGGGTGTACCGATTTGGATGATTTCAATTCAAAAGCTGGCGCTTGTCATGTCCCTTATAAATTTGAGCGACATCTCACGAGTAGTTTTTATTATCCCTAATAATACGCAATTTATTCTCATTGCCTAAACTAGTTTGATGATCCTAATACAGTATAAAATGGGTGGTTTTAAGGTTCTATACGGTTTGTGAGTCCATAAAATTTTCATTTCATTTAAAACATGTTTAAAATGTTACTTAATCCTTTATCAATATCATACATTAATTTCTGGGTGCTAACTGTTTAAAATTCAAAAACAAAAAAGTTTATTAATAAAAAAAAAATCGAAGAAAAATTCCTTTTTTTTTCATTTTGTAACTTTCTAAATTGTGAGTGGACAGTGATATGTACAGGGAGAAAGCTACGAAGGCGACAGCCGTGCGAGAGGATGGCGCAGAGTGGACGCCCCAGCCTCCACTAATGACGTTGTTCCGGACCCACCAGACGTCTACCATCAAGCAGATACAGCAGAAGAAGGTATTATGAACTTTTCTTTACAATAAGCTTCCATACTAATGTAATGTACTGTTGTGACTCCACCAATCCGCATTGGAGCACCGTGGTGGAGTATGCTCTAGACCTTCTCAGTGATGAGAGAGCCGTGCTCAGTAATGGGCCATTAATGGGTTGAAGGCAAGAGTATCTGTCACAACCCTAATTTTATGGACTCATTGGTAATCTTAACCAATTTCTGTGCTCCGAAGTGCGTGTTAAGTCGGTCTACAGTGCGGGTTGGTGGAGTAGATACTCCTAGTAAAGATCTATGCTTAAGGTAACCTCATCTTCTATTTACAGGAGAAGCAATGGGAGGATCACATGGCGGAAGTCGGTCGCGGTGTCAGTATGTACCAGACGACGGCTGGCAGTGAGCTGGTGGTGAACGGCATCCCGGAGTCTCTCCGCGGGGAACTGTGGGGTGTGTTCTCCGGATCGATTCTCCAGAAGGCACAGAACAGGGGACTGTATGAGAAGCTCGTGAATGAAGCGTTGTCGTCGAAAAACCAGGCCAATGATGAGATAGAGAGGGACCTTCATCGATCGCTGCCTGAACATCCCGCGTTCCAGAATGATGTTGGTAAGTTGAATCTTATACTAATATATGAAGCTGAAGAGTTTGTTTGTTTGTTTGATTGTTTGAACGGGCTAATCTCAGGAACTACT
>DWJN01006878.1:0-10357 GCA_018248895.1 Carystus phorcus | reverse complement strand
TTATAGCATTAAGTCCGCCTTTGTTTCTGTACAAATGTATGGTGCATAAAGTTCTAAATAAATAAATAAATAAATATATCCCAACAATGACAAACCCATGTAAATAAATCTAACAAGCTAATTCATTAGCCCAATCTTAATCGAGGGTAACAAACATAAGCAATAAATTTTGTTAGATAACCGGATCCCGAAATCATTATCAGATATTCGAAAATGGTCGTACGCTGAAAAACTAGGCGATATTTTTCGTTCTTTTTGTTTGCACTCGATTTCCGCAGTAGTACTGAAAAAGTTCATGTCGTAATGCAATCGCGCGGCATTAGTTTCGCAATTTATCAGCGTTCTCGCTGGAGCTTTGAGGGATTAATACGGAATAGCAAACTTTGGGTGGCGCAATATTGAACTGTATAGTTAACAAAGAGTCTTTATACTATGCGCAAAATCGTCGGAAAACTCATTTCAGTTGCAATTTTCAGTATAGTTACTATTGTTTTCAATAAAACACTTAATTTTGTCGTCTACATATGTGAACTGAAATGATCGTGTTCGCAAGTAAATGGTGCAGTATATCTAAACAGCATATTACAAAGAAATGAAATATAACTAGCAATTAGCATAAAGCTATTCGGAGTCAAATTCAAGTGTATGGCCTACCTACTCCTCAGACTAAAGTTACTAAGAATGTTAACACTAATGTCTTTCTAATCCATGTTAAAACCTGTTTACTTGACAATATACTTCCCACCGACAATGGTTTACCCTAACAAATATGTGTCTGATCTATTACATATGCTAAACAAAACATTAACATTCAATGGTACTTTTAAATTAACTTAGTAAGGAAAATTGTGTTCCTAATAAGAACATCAAAATGTATTGAGTGTGTACCTATTCCATCAGAACAAAACAGTTTCAATGCAATAATGTACAGTTAACTGGACTGGCATTCCAGTCACTGAAATGAAGTAATAAAACAATAAAAACATAAGTAAACAACTAGTACTCATGCGATATTTGTTTGTCGGAACATCGCAATTTTTAGTTGAGAGTGGTGAGCTATTGCAGCAATTTGGCTTTTTCGCTCGATTTATGCGAATAAACCGCCCAGCGAAAAGCGTCCAAACAAGCGGAATTTGTTGTGGAAACAACAACGGTTTTTTAGTTTTGTGACTCTTTATATCAGTCAAATGTCTCCCTGCTGGATTGCGTTGTTGACTGATTTGTTTACAGCGTTGTATCCGCTGTTAAATATTAATCAGGCGGATGGGATCGAAAAATTGTAAACTATTTCTGATGAAAGTTGTATCGACTTATTTCTGTGAAAATAACACATACATAGGTACCTAATCTCCTCATTCCCTGGTCATATGAGCTTTCTAATATCGAGTAATTTGTAAGTGAATTTTTCACTATTATTTCATAATTAAAATAAGGTACCTATAGGGCATGCAAGTTCAGAGTTACTATTATGACGGATTAACCAAAAAACTTATAAATAATAACGGCGCTATGCAATATCTATTAAATAAATCAGAATTGAGTCTAAATATTTTGTAACTATAAGATAGCAAAACTTGCAAAGGTAAGGCCACGAAAGACATTTATTTAGTGTTGAATAAATCAACAATGCTGTGACATAAGAATACCTAACCACATACGTTGTACAATGGCTCCTGCGATCAGTTAAGTTTGTTACTTTGTTAGGCTGTGTCGTTACGTCAGCGGCGCAATGGGCATAGATTGACGATAGCGTGACCGGCAGCGCTTGGGCCCACACAATAGATATACTGGGCTTTCCTTTTCATCGTGACTTATAATCGTAATATAATTCGTATATTATTTAAATGTTTCTAACGTTCATACAAAAATAATGTAATTTGTACGGCCTTAGCGGAGACTTTTTGCATCCAGAAAGCTGGTAATCCAAAACATATAGATATTATTTCATTCGATTTTAATGACAGTAATCTTTTTTAAAGCTAGAAAATTTTACAATCTTGTATTTAAAAAAAATTATACACTATTTTACGTATAAAAATAAAACAATTATCCTTACACTTTTTGTAAATGAAAAACAGGAATAAAATATTCCAAAATATCATTCACTGCTAACATATTTTTTTATTTTTTATACCAATAAAAAGCAATGATATTACGAGATATTATATACTATTCACGGACTCGTGTTGTATGTAACCAAATGCAATCAATTTAATATACATACACTGGCTAAGTCAGAGACAAACAGCGCGCTTGAAGATAATATTTCATCTCCACGACGTCGCCGGCCCGCCCAGCTGCATCATAAATGCAGAACGACTTTAACACGGTCAACATTTTATTAAATATTTATAACATAACAACATTCTAAAAGGTTTTCCTGATGAGTTAATCAACAACCTTTAATCATTATGTCATGAATTTACTACGAGCTTCGTGCGTCTAAAGTTTGTTAGAATTTAAGTTTGAAAATTGTTTCGCGAAAAATTTGACAAAGTTTGAAACTTCAGTTTTTTAAGTTTTAAACTCCTAAGAGATAAATATGACTGAAGTAACGATTGACTGCGAACTGGTAACACCAGGAAACTAAAACAAAATACAGAAGATTTATTTGGATTCTGACTTTTTTGGCAAATATTTTTTTTTATAAAGTACCTAGGTATATAGGTATAGGTATAGGAATAGAAAATTTACACTAACGAGGGTTAGTGAACTTTTACTTAATATACTACGTGACTGAGTTAGTTTGTCCTTGCCATTGAATTCTATACTCTTACCATACATTATATACTCGTACCTAACTACATATATGAATTACGTTTGAACCTTTCATTTTAAGTCAATGATTTGTATATACGTAAGAATTAAGTATATTTCAAACAGTACATAGCAATAACTTCAAAATAGAGTTTACAATTAATATTTGTTTCAGAAGTGTGTTAATGAATTATATAAAAACCATTGCTTAATTTGCACCCTAAGAAAAACACAAGAATATTACTAAGAATAAAATGGCAATTAATTGTTTTCCCCAATTAAATTCCCGACGCTGAAAGCTAATAAAACCCCTACACAGCTATTAATTTAAAAGCACATAAAACAAAACCGTTCTCCAATTAAGTGCACCAGTAGATAGATCTACTGCAATAGTTAGTGTGCCCAGTTAGAATACAAAACACGCCACCCCACTACATCTCTAGTGTCGTATCTGTTCTATTCCTGTCTAAGCCCTGCAATAGGTCTACTAGATATCTAGGCATGCATAGATTTTAGGCTCCGAACACACGACTACATTAACATTTGTAATAAACTCAGCATTCATAACTAATTCTGCACACAATTTTCTGATAAACTAAATATCATAATTCTGCATTACTTTTGATTTTTACATGTTTTGAAGGCGTTAGTAGAACTGAATTTAAAAGAGCCAATGAAATATTTAGTTATAGGTTAGACATTTGGTATGTAGACTATAACACGTCATAAAGTTTATAGACTTTAGGTATTACAATGAATTAATTTATGAATACCTCCTTTGATTATTTATCTCTGTCGAATATTAGGTGGCTACATTCAAAAGATTATGTTAAATAAATCTTATTTCGATGTCGATTAATGGGTAACATTATGTTTCGACTATTAGGTCTACTATTATAACATTTATCACTGAGGTACTAGAACATAATATTCTTCACGAGTACAAAAAACGTAGCGGTTACATTAAAATCGACAATACAAAAAAGCCGTCAAAATAAGGATTTTATTTGCATTAATACTAAAAATATTACAACAACTTCTGCCACTGAGTCGGTCAATCGTCATTGCATCCACAGCCTAAGATCTAGAGACAATAACAATGCTCTTAGAACGCTTTATTCGAGCACGAAGACCCTTCCTATTCCTTCGCTATACGAGTATGTATTATTGCTTTTATTTAGACTGTCACGATCCAGTTTTAATTGGCTCGGCTCGGCTCCCATATGCGAACGGTCATTTTAAATATGCATTGATAAAAGCTATACGTACAAATTATACAGCGGAGAAGAGACGTGATTTAACGTATAGGACAATGTTCATTTAGTACGTACGTAGTACGAAAACTTAATACCGTATTAAAATATTTTTAGTAACATTTCTTATAAAGATACAGCTATTTTGTAAATTAAAGTTCTAATAAATAACCTTAAATATTTCATACTGTGCATATAAGTACATAGTTTATACGACATGTTATTATATACTTAGGTGTTTTTATTGTAAGACGTATTTGTTTCCATCTTTAAGTACTTGTAGAAAAAGTTGTTCAGATCAATTGACGTTACAAGTCTTTACTACAGTACTCGAATTACTCGAAAGTTTATTTGGGGTCTTTAAAATATGTACATTCGTTGTCCATGGATCGATGTAAGCAGTTTACTTCTACTATGCTATAACGATAAGGAAACGAAGCTATTTCAACGGTATATTTTCTTACAGCAGTAATTACTGGACCTCGTTAACTTATCGAACGTAATATGAATAACACATATTAGCAACATGTAAATGTTCCTTCATTGGGGAGGGCAGAATTTAGCCGTTGTTAATTTGTCACAGTGAATTAGCCGTGGACGGTAACTGATAGCCTTAGCATGTTGCACCCAGCAGGCCGCCAATATGCTCGTAAATGTCGCTTGCTACGATTTAACGCCTAACTACACGCCTGCGTAGATGCGTATCTGGATAATCTATGACGTGTTATATGTATCGAATCAATACGCGTACAATGATAAAAATGTTCAGTTCATTACTAATTAAAATAAAAGTGACAGAAACAACTATTTTGTTTGATCGCCGCAGATACAAGCGGCAGCGTTCTAATTCTCAATGCATTGAACTTTTCACTATTATACACGTATTGGAAATTACTTACTTGTACTGTTGTAGAAAAATATCTAAATGCATATACAAAAATTCTTTGCAAAGATTAAGTATGTGGTACGTAAATACCTTTCACTCCCTTTGGAACGTCTGGTTTATAAGACAATTTAACTTTTATCACAGAACTGCCCAGCATAACAAAACAAGAATCTAACATTGGTATTCGACATTTATATTTTAACCTTGATAGAGTATTAAGATTAATTGAATTCATAAAATATGTACTGTAAAAAGGGTTCGTTTTAGTGGGGGTAGAAATTAATTATAACCCATAAAAATGTTTATAATCTTGTTATTCGATATGCATAATAAAAAGTACAACTTAATATCTTATAGTAATGGTGAATAAAGGTTAGCAATTTCTAAAAGAAAGATGTTTTACAAACAAAATTTATGGCACCATAAAACTATTCAAAGGCAATTTTTAACCATAAACAAAGTCGTTTCAAAAAAGTTTAGAGAAAGTCTGCCAAGTTTAAAGGACTACGGTTTTCTGACCGACACATTATTATGGCAAATCATAAAAAGTGCCCAAGTGTACGTTAAACTTTTTCTTACCTTTGTGCTCGGGATAAAGGGAGAAAGTTGCGCAATGGACGGCCAGCTTTCTAAAATTCGATATTGTAAGTCTGTTGTTCGGATAAAACTGTTTCTCGGATAAGGAAAGTTTGTTCTTTCTAAAAACTACAAATAGGATGCATCGTTTTTATTCGCAACAGCAAATATACCAACAAATACGAATGACTAATAGTTTACAATTATTGTGTAGGCGTTCAAATTATTTTAACTATTAATAAATATAGTATTCGTTTTTTAATTATTCGACTTTAACAGTGATCTCACCTGATGGTAAGTGATGATGGAATGGGAGAATTCATGAAACTCAAAATGCTGCGACATAGGTATTACAGAACATCAAATCGGTATCTTAGACCGATTCAGTTATTGTAGTACGCTTGATTTGAAGTAGTTAAGTGGTAAATAATTATATTTATGATATTTACATTGATAAACTCAAATTTATGGGATTTTTGTATATCCCGTTTCCTGCTTGAACGGCCAACTACTTACTAGTACTGGTATTTTTTTTTAAATGTACTTTTTAAAAATTTTATTTTATTGTTCCTGTATCATCTTATTTCTAAACAATCAACTTGTACTTGCACTGTACCTCCCTCTCATCGATTTATTTGCAGAAGATAATGTTTTTCCTTCAGCAAGTTATTAGGAGAAAGCGTTTTATATTTGATGGAACTATAAACGCTCCAATCTTTATTAAATACAAACCGAGCCGGCAATAAATTCAGCTTTATATATTACTATAAATACTTTCTGCGTTGTTTAGCACAGGTTTCGTTGTCGTGCCAGGCGCGGTTACACGGGCTTGTTAGTGAACAATGCCAGGGCTCCAACTATGTGTACTGTATGTAGATATGCGAAACAAGAATTGATACAAAGTTAATGTTGAAGCATTAGCAATTCATGCTGCTATTAGCGTTAATTTTTCTCTGCATAGCCATAAATGTAATGTTTGTGGTTTACAAATTGTGGCTTATTGTTGTTATTTTGTGACGGGTATTTGGTTACAGCATAAATATATAATGGCACCTAACGATAAGGTTATATTAATATAATCCTTAATCCTATATATAGAATCCTTAATAATATTACTCAATATAAATGCAATAATATGGATTAATAATATTAATGTGAATGTAAGTTTGTTTGTTACGCTTTTACGCTAAAACTACTCAACTGATTATCACAAAACTTTGTACACATACAGTTAGAGTTATCAAAATGGACATAGGATACTTTTGAAAAAAAATATTAATAAGATTATCTTTGATATCTATTTTAGGGCTTCAACGCGCGCGAAGCTGCAGGTAAAATCTAGTTAGTTATATAAAGAGAGAAGGCTTGTTTAATGATTGGAGGTTTACTTTTATTTTGTTATACCTAAAGTAGAACTCAAGTAACTTGATTAATTAAATGTAGTGGCGGTTAATTACTTACGTAGTAAGATTGAGTAGCTACTCAAGTAAAGAGCTCCTTACAACTGTATAGAAGATTTTTGAGTCCATCTTATGACGCTAGATGCTGTTCCAAACTTACTAAACTTTAAATACATATGTTAAATATTTTCAAAGAGACCAATGTTCATTACAAGCCCTAGTCCATATTAATGAGATACAATAAACCGTTTAGTACATTTACTAAGATATCGTTACAAAACCTATACCTTTCATTAATTAATAGAAAAAGCAAGCCTTGAAATAAAACGTATTAACAACCATTGTTCGCACATTAATGAGCATTAATAGATATGCTTGTTCATTTATAAAACAACACAAAAGCATTAAAATAGGAAAAGAAACAATAAAATAGACTCATTGATCATTTGAGCCTTTTAAAAATTCATGCCGTGTCAAAGGCGCTAAACGGGGCCATAAACAATGCTCGAGTCATAATGTAGACATTCACGACTATGTCTTCCATCATGACAGTACATCAACCGTATCAAGCCTCATTGAGTTAGATGCGCAGTGCATAAATCATCGATTCATAAGAAATAAAACGAATTTAAATAAAAAAATTGAATATGTATTGCATGGTATGAAATGTCGCTAGTCGGAACTGTGTACGACTTGTTAAGCCTCGAATGTCTAGACTGTATTTGCTAATGGGTGTAATGCTGTGAAATACGTGTAATAGGTGAAATACGTGTAAATGAATGTGTTTCATTAAATTATAAATAATAATTTTAAGATGTTAATGACACATTAAATTATTTTCAAATATCATGTAACATCCTACGGCAATAACCGCAAAAATGACATCTACCTATGTAAGCCTATAAAGTATAAATATTAAAAGTAAATTTACTCCAATTTTTGTATAGTCAATGTATTTTTAAATATTGAAATTTAAGTTAATATTGAACCATAAATTTTTCCCCTGCTTTTCATGCAGGAAATTTCATTAAAGAGAAGATAGCCCACACGTGTTTAGTACGCTTTTTATAAGCGTAGGAAAGTTATAAATCAAACAAAATGCACAAAATTTAGAATCATAAATAGGCCCCTGGTACTTCATAACTCTCCAACAGAAGCTTGAATGTAGTACCGTATACAGAATTTCCACCTAATAAAAGGCCATGTTACGTGTAGAGAACGTTAGACACGCAATTATAACACAACCAATCTACTGAGACCCGCCGTTCCCTTCCTGAACTTTGAGTGGAAGACACAAAGAGGTGGATATATGAATTACCGCAGATCTTAGTTGATTGGTGAGGCTACACGGCGAAGTTTCACCTTAAACGTTAATTAGTGCGTGCCTCACGTTCTTAGACGTGTTTAGATGTGTGTTTGCGAGATCACTATCTAGAGAAATAGGTAATGAATTGAAATAAAAAAGGATGAAATCGCTTGACATCGTCTTCGTCAATTACTAAAAGGTACCTCTGTACTGCCACCGACTGCTTACAAAAAGTATCTAGGCTAATCTCGTTTAATGCATCTGTGAGGAATTAACTACAGTGCTCACACGATTCTCCGATACTCTCTGAATAGTTATTCATTAATTAACAATCGAATTAAGTATTAAGAATTCAAAGTTAAAAAAACATTAAATAATGGAATTAAACAACTTACGGCCGGTTTCTGAAAGGCTGATCAACGAAAAAATTGAGAAATTCACTGTCAAATGTATTGACAAACGTCAATTGGGTTGCAGAAAGCATGACTATTCAAAAATTATTCGCTAATCAACGTTTCAGAAACTCGAATTGACTTCAAAGAACTTTCACGTTAATATGCATGTTATATGAACGAAATTTTGACAAGCCTTTCAGAAACTGGCGGTTAATGTTTCAGTGTTCCTGCAACTGTATTCTTAAACATAATTTAAATTTTTGTTATTAGATACTTAATTATAATTAAACAATAATTATATAAAAATATATATATTTAGTAGTGAATATTATAGCGAGTTTATTTATGGTAAATCAAATCAACACTCTAAATGTTATCTTTGGTATTGAATCGAATGTATCAATCGGCTAATATTGGTCTCAATACGCCATTATTACGGGAGGTAATTTGATGTACAGATTAATGTGCAGAACAATTTATTGTCAATTATCGTAACCGACGCCACGGTGGGATCAATTAACACAAAGGCATTGCAAATTACACTAACTAACTAACAGATAGATATCTATATGTCAGATGGTCGAGATTGTAGTCAGGCGCCATCTTAATTTATCACCTGAAGCTAATTTGTCAGATAAACACAATGCGAACATTATGCGTTTAAAGAATCACGACTACTACTGCGAATCTTACTAAAACGTCTTTACTTTATCTCACTGCTTTAATATAATTTGATACCTATAGTACCTATGACAAGGTTTTGTACCTTCTAATAAAGTTGGTAGTTCAGGAATTATTGACTCGAGTTATTATTGTAATGCAATTTTTTTTTATTTTTTAATCAACAGATTTCATAAAAGTCACTACGTCAAGTAAATACTATTAGATGAATGTTGTTTAACGATGTTTGATTGGGATTTGATCATGATATTTAAATAAACATGTTTAAGTCTGTATTTCATAAATAGTTTAATGTGAACCGTAATTTTAATATCTAGAATATCGTCTACAGATTATCCCAGAATTAAAATGGCGGGTATAAATTTATTACGATATATTTATCCCAAAAATATTTCCTGGGATTTCAAGACCTTGGATATCCCGAGACTCAAGCCCAAGTCGCATAAGCGTAGTACCTATCTACTTCCCAAACGTACATACACGTAGTTCGAAAGTTTAATTGCTTCGTAAATTTACTTGTTTAGTATTTAACTAATAATCCTATTTAGTGACTGCTATGTATTTGATATTATTTTGATTCATCATCTAACAACAATTTTTACGTCTGGTTTTAAAAAATCAATGTCTGGTTTCAGCGGCATTTCTGTTTTTAAAATAGTTTGTCAAGTCAATACTCTTATGTATGTATATGTATAATTTTATAAAAAAAATATTCCCATGAATTGATTTTGTATTTGCGTTTAGCATTATTAAAATTTGCGTTCATATCGATTATCCAATTATGCATATCAAAGAAAAATAATCTTGATTATTTGAATGGCACTAACTACAGTGCTTAGTTATGATTTAAGTTAGCATATCAAAAGAAAACTAACTCGTAACTGCATTTAATCACGACAATGTCGGACGATAGCTTGACGCGTAGTCTGACTCATGACTGCTCAAACTATATTCTACTAGATGAGCCAGCAAACGTTGTTTTGCCATATAAATTACTAGATGAACCAGCAAACGTTGTTTTGCCACATAAATTATTATTTAAGAACTATTTTTATAACCATAAAAATTGTTATACTGGGTTAACCTTAAAAGCTAGACATATG
>DWJN01006877.1:0-10358 GCA_018248895.1 Carystus phorcus | reverse complement strand
CAATGTAGCAGTTAGCGATATTTTAGTAAATTTCATGGGCATAGCATAAAAATTAAGATTAGTGATCAGTGTGACTTCGAAGGTCACCATCTGTTGAAGGTTTGGTTCATAGCAAGGCAAGATGATTTTAAATTTATTTTCTCGGTCTGGTGTATTTCCTTGTTTTTGTAAGTTATCCATGGCACTTACAACACGAGAAGAGATAACACGTCTTAAACAAAAAAGAAAACACGTGTATTCGTATACAGAAAAAACTCATCATTAAAAATTTGCTTCCCTGGGAATCGAACTCAGGACACTTTGGAAGTCCGGTATTCTAACCATTGCATATACGACTCATCAACTAGTTATTTATTTGCATATATTTACGAAATCATATTACTCAAGTTGAACTGTTCTGGAAATAAGCTTGTTTAACATTCAATAGTTTGTGTCATCAAAGACTTCCTCTACTGTAAGGAAATATTTAATTCTAGCAAATACACAAACATGCGCACATCCGTACAGACTAAAGTTGTTCTTTTGTAACTCAATTCGCATTGTTACTGTTACATTGTTGAGCGTATCTTTGTTCTATCAATTACCTAAGTTTCAAGTTACATCCACAACTTCAGTAAACACGAGTATTTCGTAAGAACATATGGATTGTTAATAGTTTTAAGTAGAAGAACATTTATTCACTCCATAATATATCTACAAAAGGGATTCATTATTTGTTAGTGTACTCTGACGTTGCATATTTACTGACTTGTTTAAAAGGGGTCGCACACAGAATAAGGCGTGATAACGACATATTCTGAGTTACAATTACGACTACATATTAGTTGTTAGAAAGATTAATAAATGATTACCTGATAAACCTTGTAGCCTAGTTGGTAGCAATGGTGCTTGCGAAGCTAAAAGTGCTAGGTTCGGTTTCCACCGGGGGACCTGCCCTTGGACTAATAGTCTCTCCAATAAGTTTTCGCTTCTGGAATACATTACATTAACAAAACCTTACCCGTAAGTAAATTGAAAGTTTGTTTCCAACAATTACTCACTAATATAAATCGAACCCAGAACCTCTCGCTCAACATATAAATCACTACAACTAGACAAGAATGTCATTTAACATTCGCAATTCTCAAACATTTGACGAATGGCCTTCGGGGGCTCGTCTCAACATTTTTATCAACGGAACTTGTATAACGCCATATTGTGATTTCTCAGAGGAATATTCCTTAAATTCTTTTCTAGCTGTTAAAGAATTGTTGGGACTGTACAGTCGTTTATATTTGGAGTTTTATATTTGAAATAAAACGAATTATATTTCGTCTTCTTATAATTTATTTTCTTTATTTGTCGTCAACGCGTTGGTGATGTCTTCGGTATTACCGATGGGCACGGGACCACTATTATTTGCTCGTTTATCGTCTGCAGAACCTTTATATCTTGATTCGTATTTCACTGTTTTTATTTTTACTTCAAAATAAGAAAATACTAAACGGTCTTAATTCTAAGCAGCAATTTTCTCACACAATAACTAAGCCAGTACTAGAAAATAGCAGATTAGAAGAACTGAATCTTATAACGAGATTATAAAAAGCTTACACTTCTAAAAGCCCTTTTATTAATTATCTTTTTCTTGAAGGTGAAATTTTCCAAAATACCCGTCACGGGTTATCTGGGATTCGTAGTCACTAGAATCGTCCGATAGCTATCGGGTGCGTAATATGAGGGAGGGACCGGGATTTCATGTAAACGTACGAGTATTCTCTTGCTCTCTCTGGACTTCTGCCATTGTTCGAGCTCCAACAATAGCCATAATTGCAACTGTCATTTTTAACGTCCCGTCGTTGGAGTTTTCGAGTAGAATCGGCGCTCTCCTTATAACGGTAACTTTATACACCCTGATACGACGGGTCACTGAATTTAAGTCACCCTATTAAAGGCTTCTAACGATACCTTATTTGTTTATTAAATTAGTGTTTATTAATTATGGATCGATTGATTCCGCAACCTCTATTTAATACCCAAGGTTGACTCGTGGAGAATGCCATAAGAAATTAAGTCCATCAATTGTAATCTAGTTTTAAGATTTACCATATACGTATAATAAAGAATAAACCATTAAAAATAAAATTCTCAACCAATCCGTACTGGAGCAGCGTGGTGGAGTATGCTCTAGTACCTTCTCGGTGATAGGGTAAAACACGGGTCCAGGTACTAGGCCAATATAGGATTGGAGACAATAGTTAATTATAAATAATTTAAAAGTTATGCGCAAACATTCCCATGTTTCCCATGCAAATGAACATAGATGACTTGTAAGCGTAAATTTTTTAGTGTCGGTGTAGTCAAATGATAAAGTTAATCATAAATAACTTGAAACATTTTTCATACGAAATGAATCAGGTTTTACAAATTAGCTACCGACGTACTCATTCTTTACCGTAACTGAAACAAATAACACGAAAGCTATCCGTAACGGTATCAACGATAACACACAGCTCATGCGAACGCCACGGGACAGCGGATTCAAGCCATTTGCGACTTTATTCCCGTTTCGCAAAATGGAAAACCGATTTCTGAATAGAGATTACCGTGTACGTAAGTCTGGGAAAAGGCTGTGCTTACAGTACAACATTATAGCGGGAAAGTAATTAATAAAATCAAATCTATTATCAATCGTCAATGGTGTTATTTGATTTGAGTAATTGGTCCGATAAACAGAGTTGTCAAATTTTACTCCGAATGATGTTATATGCGGTTTTATTTTTTGATTTGTTATTGTCTAATCAGCGTTTCAGAAACTCGAATTTATTTTACAGAGCTTCGAAGTTAACATGCTTGTTATTTCAAGAATACTTTGATAAGCCTTTTGGAAACCTGCTGTAAGAGTAGTACAATGCATCTCGTGGAGATTAAATAAACACTCGAGCATGGTTTGTCCGATATATTTGTTTCGCTACAGAAAATCGATATTAAAACTAGGTTATCATTATATTGAGTTTCGAGTATCATAAATAATTATATACATATAGTTGAAAATTAAAGTAATTAAGAATTAGTTTGCAATGATCATGTCGTCTGCTCGAATTAACGATTTACTTGAATTATTTCTTGAATGACTTTGAATATTCTGTTTCTTAGACACTAATACGATTAAATATTATTTATTATATTTACTATAGTTTCTATTATTTACATCAGAAACTAATTTCGAAAGTAATATAATAAAGTTAGTATTCGTATAATGCTCCTAAAATTTATTTTCAATAACGGAGCTGAAATTTTCTAAGACGAAATAAATAATTTAACTTTGAATTTAATATTAACACTGACAAAGATTGGCAATATTAGAAATAATTTTCAAACAAAAACCACGTCAAGAATCTCGGCTTTCTTTGAAATTAATATAAGATCTTGCGAAAATCTTATGATATTAAACTATTTACACTGAAAACTTAGATCTTAAGCTAAGTAAAGTCATATTAAATAGAAAAAAGATTGAAAGTAAGTTATTACTTTAATTTATGGAAGGATGTTAAAAACTACAAAACCTTATATTTTCATACTTTAACTTGGATTTATAGCGTGACTTTTTTTTGTAATAAAATAACCAGGTCAGTTATTATATTAATATAAGGTTAAATACAATTTGTTTTAAAAATACTTTTGAAAGGGATTGCTTACTTTCTTGTTCGCCCTTTACTATTTTTAAAATTATTTATGATAATTGAATACTTTTAAATTGTAAAAGCAACACACTATTAATATGTTATAAACATATTGTAAACTATGACACCTAAATAGTAACCTTGGGGAACTCCGGATACTCCGGGGCGTTTATCGTTACACATTATGACTAATTTGGAATATGTTTTGTTAAGAATAAGAAAAGTAACAGTAAATAATATTAAAATTTACTGCAATATCGGAACACGACGAATTATCAGTAGGTATTTGATGATCTACATTGTCAAAAGCTTTACTAACGTCTATGGAAATAAAATCTAGTCTGCACCTTTAATGTGGACGCTCTATGGGACTCTTGCTTACCTCATAGTATTTTATCCGCTCCGCTCAACATATCGCCTCACCACATCTCCATGCAAAGCAAGCCCGATTTTATCTGGCTTTATATGAACTGGCAAGCAGCCCGAAAGTTTGTAGGCCACTGCATCAACCGGTTCTTGGTAATGCACCTTATCTGAACATTACGCTTTTAACGAATTAAGCCACGTTTAAATAATGGTTTAATGTTGAGCTATGGGTAAGTTCTACCAAACTTCGGCTTCAAATGAATGTAACTGGTATGGGTGGACGGAGCGTTGATCCTGTTTCATAAATTTGAATTCTTGTACCATCTGTGCACTCATTGTGCTGTTTTCGAGAAGGATTTTTAATTAACCTAAAGAAAATGAGGAGATTCTTGATTCGACTGTATTTTTAACCGACTTAAAAAAGGAGAAGGTTCTCAATTCCGCTGTTTTTTTATGTATACTTAATAACTTTTTAATGGGTATAGAGATTTTAACGCTTCTTTATTTATTCGAAAGTTGGTGCTTCTCATGTGGTTCAACTTAAATTTGAGAGACTACTGCCGAGTAATTTTTTAATTATCCCTAAATGCGCATTTACTTCATGCTTAAGACTTCGGAAATCCAAACATTTATTGTTAAGTTATTGTTTTTTTTTATTTGACAAACCCAAATATCGCCAAATAACTCAAATATCGCCTGTTTTTATAATGACATTTATTCGTTTAACAGCTGCTAGTTATTGTATAACTCTATAACAATAGCAACTGTAACAGGTAACGTAGTTAAGCTATCGTTATTGCTTTATCGGTTCTCTGAATCACGGGAATTGGTTGTCCAACTTGTTCTGGGAGTTTGAATACAAATACATTTAATATACATAAAAAGCGTACTAAAATCGAATACCTCGTTGCATAATGGTCACCACGCCAGACCGCCATTAGAAGGATCCTGGGTTCAATTCCCAGCGAGGTGTAAATTTGAATGAAGAATTAAAATTTCTGTTCTCGGTCTGGGTGTATGTGTAATTGCCTTTCTATGTTGTCCATGGCACCCACGACATGGGGTATCCTAGTGTGGGGCTATGAAGGTGTGGCGTTATTTATTTATTTATAAACCGATTAAAATATTACGAAATTCAAAGTATTATAATATATCGGTCAAAAAAAAGAAAGAAAGAAAAATCATTTATAGGCATTCAATGGCAACAACATTCAACTGAACTTTTTTTTTTAATTAGCGTGAAAATAAACAAGGAGTAGAGTAAATACATCGACATTTTTGTTGGTAAGCTATAAAATTGTTTATAGATGAGTTTAAAAATAATAAAATACTTTCTCGGTTTTAAATATATGCTTCTATATACGAAAACAATTAATGGATGCGAGCTAATTTCTTATGAAAAATTTCATTCAGTTCATCATCTAAGAATTCAAAAGATTAAAAAAGCTATATTCTTTAAACTCAACAACCATTTCGTTCACTTTTAGGAAAAACTTAATCAAATTGAAGCCGAAAACTGTGACAGTTCGGAGTTTGTATAGAGTTACTACATTGTGAATCTGTTGTGGGACGTCCTGACAGATATTTATACTTCGAGACATCTCTTCTATAACATCGAATAATATAATCCAATAATAAAGTCCATTTATGAGCTCTTACAACATGATCTATTAACTAGACTTATATTTACTTAGGGTTATATCTACAATTCCTTATGAGAACTTGGTGCCTGACGTAGGTTTCCGAAGAATTTGAGTTAATGAGTAATTACAGGTCGCCAATTATGGCCTAGTTACGATATTTTATTGTGTTGCTTACGTTCATGAACAACCACTTATCATAGGCCTTGACTGCTTGCTTGTCGGCTACTTACTTAATTCTTACTCTTAACATAATAGCGTTAACATCGAGTTTTAAATCTACAATTCCTTATGCGAACTTGGTGCCTACCGTAGGTTCTCGAAGAACTTGAGTTAATGAGTAATTACAGGTCGCCAATTATGGCCTAGTTACAGTATATTATTGTGTTGCTTATGTCCATGAACGACCACTTATCATGTGGCTTTCCTGCTTACTTGTCGGCTACTTACTTAATGCTTACTCTTAACATAATAGCGTTAACATCGAGTTTTAAATGTTAATCCTTGTTTGGCAACGGCGTAGTTTGGCAGCCGTAGCTGTAACCGAGCTCCGTGGGGCGAGCCGGGTGAATTAGCAAAACCGGGCGAAGCTCTCTGATCGCTATTTCAGGTTTCGCTGGTTTTTGTGGATTTCGTTTCTATTCTACTGTTTTGTAAACAAGAGTAAATAAATCTGAAAGAATGCAACTAATGCGTGAAATAAATTTGGGTAAATCGGTTTTTGGTATTCTTAAAGGTTATTGTGAGACACAATTAAAATGAAACTTTTTTGTGACGAATTTTTTGCTTGCGAAGCTTGACGACACAGGTTCGATTCTGAGATAGGTATTTGTGATATGTTTGTTGTCGGATCATAGGTGTAAGGGTATAAGGAAGAATGATGTGGGAGATGAATGTATGATGTCAAACAATTACAGCAGATGTCTCATGATTGCGGTAATCGCTTGTGTATGCATTTTTGTAGTATTTTATAACATAACATTACGCCTGCATAATGGAAGGTACCACTAAAAAGAAAGCAAAAAAAATCTTTTGACAAAAAAGGAAAACCGCCTCCAAAAGGGATAAAATAATTTGATAAGGGAAACTGCTTAGAAAGTCGATCCCAGTTTCTTTAATTGGCACAAAGGCACCTACTTTCTACATCTTCTTTCTTAGCAGTTTCCCTCATCAAAATATTTTATCCCTTTTGAAGGCGGTTTTCCTTTTCTGTCAAAAGATTTTTAGTCTACAATAACGCAAAAATTTAATACATATTATTATAATACTTCTGGCGTTTTTGTTATATATTTTCGTCACAGCATATTAATTGAACACTTATAATACTTCTGGCATCTTTGTTATATATTTTCGTCAGTATATTACTGTAACTGTCGGTCGCGTGTCTAGTAAACCCGCCGGCAATGGTTACCCTTTAAACAACACAATAGAAGGGTGCGTTCAAGAATAAAGGATTGTTTTGCTTCAACCATCGCAAAGAGGATTAAAATGGTCGGTTTACTTCGAACAAAACGTGAGGAGCTCTTTGTTTCAAAGTGAGATTCAAAAGACTACTCTCTTTTTTGTTTATTATATCGCCCAGAGTTGGGCTTCAGTCCCACGATAGGAGAGCGACGAATTGCGAGATTATATTCATTGTAAAATTTTCTATGCTTCTCACAATTATTTTTGCAGTCGCAAATATGCGGTTAAAGTTATAAGTTAGTTCAAGTTATAAGGTAGTTATATAAGTTAGTAAATATGCGGTTAAGGTAGTTGAAAGACTGAAGAGAACTTCAATCAAATAAGCGCTATAGATGGTATTACAACATAATATCAGTATGACATTATGAATTTGTTCTCACACAGACACAACAACAATGCAAACAAGAATGACTTAATGAAAAATTTAAAGTTTATATTTATGTACACAAACTAAAATACATACCGATGACGGGTCACTACCATATATTTTTAGTTTATTTTTGCACAGTAAATAAATAAATTATTATTGGCAACAAATAGGGTTGACAGTTTTACTTTTAAGGAAAGCACATTTGAAATTTGTCTATTAGAGCAACTATGTTATTTTTAAACCAGCGACTCTGACCTCCGACCTAGATCAATCACTTACTAGCGCGTGCCGTCAGTAAAGCTTTTTGGTGGAAATATAGGAAAACGAAATAAACGTAGTTTTTCTATTTTAGGTCTATATCCAACAACGTTAATGCCTTTGAGTAAAAGTATAATTGGGGTGGCGCATAAAATCTGTAACAAATGTCCTGCCACAATGCGCAATGACGATATATCTCTGTATAGATTTAAACACCATTTCTACGGCCTCTTAGTGCGTAAGACTAGGTATATTTCAATAATTTAATAAGAAAAATATGTGTTTAAATTCAATTATTATTTCGTGACAACTGTTATTCTTATGTAAATTATTTGAAACATAGTAAAATTAAAATTGACATTTATGTTTTGTACATCTTTTGGCAGGATTCACCAGGATAATATCATTTAATTATAAGACCCCTTTTATGTAAATCCAACAATAAATGAATTTGATATTTGTTGCAGGTGAATTTATCTGTTGATCTAGAAGCATGAAGCTTTCAAGCTTTCTCTTAAAAAATCAAAATGGGAATTAAAAATTTGCATAAGTGTAAAGTTCTTTTATAAAAGTAAGTCTTATACCAATATAAACTTTTACCTACTGCTGCTGACAAACTAGTCTTTTATTTGTGCACCTTAACCGTTCTAAATTTATTTACTTTTTATTAATTTAATATGCTGACTGGAAGAGATCGCTAATTGATATATTGATAAGTGATAAGACCGCCCATTGTATAAGTTCGTACACATAAATGTATCCAAAATAGATACAGTCTTGGTGTACAATAAAGATAATTTTGTTGTTGTTCGTCAGTGTTCCCGTTCGATTATAATTTAAACTCAAAAAAATTTGCCTCCCTAGCAATGGAACCCAGGACCTATCAAACGGCGATTTGATTGAACACACTGCACACGATGACACGTATTATGTCTCGTTTTATTGATTCGCTTATCGCTCACTCGCGCATGGTTGTACCAATCAGGATGGAAGCGATGGTTAAATGGTGAAATAAAGTAAAAAGTACTCCTTTATGAATCGGTTCCGCGCTTCTTTGTCGCGTCTCGTTTATTAAACCCTTTCATGTTTCGAGTTAAGACTTTCTCATTAAAGTGGTACTCGAATGACCGCGTTGATAATAACGGTATGATTACGTAGTGAGGAACTTGCACCTTGTCTTTTTACAACACTAAAATTTCGTATGTCGTTCCATAGGTACCGACAAAATGTTGCACGACGACAAATCATATAAATTGTCTAATCACGTTATATGTTGATAGTAAAAGTTTTAGAGAAAAAGTAAATTTTATTATTTTTAGGGCATTTAAACAAATTCTTGCATTTAAAAAGTTTTTTAGTTTTATTTTTTTATGGCTGACAGTGTATAGACGCAGGAAATATTACAGAGAAAAAGATTATACAGATTAGAAATACTAAAGTATACCACTAACATGACAGATAAAATATTCTTTTATGTTTAAGATTTATTCTTAAATATCATATATTATCAAGATTTATTCAAGATAACTTACTTATCTTTGAATGATTTCCAAATCTTCATAAGAGATAAGAGTAAACACATAAAGGACATCTCATCCAAAACGTTTTCCCGCCAACGACAAATTAATAAACTTCGTATCACAATTCCCGCCATTATTCCGTTGCCATATTGGCGGCCATGTTTGAGTGGTTATCGGCCATTATTATCTTTTACGAGTATTGTCCGTGTTCAATCGTATGCTAAAATTAATTTCGATATATTCATTTTGGGGTACGCATGTCCCATTTATATGCATTCGAATAAAAATACCAGTTTAAATCCAAATAAAATTATTTAAACGACACGTTTTCGTATCAACGGAACGAGTATGGCGGATCACGATAAAATGCGTATAAAAATAATGCGAAACGACTTGTCTACTCACAATATAAACTGAATGGGAAATTTGACGGTCCCGTTAAATTTAAACTGGACGTCGACTTTAGTGATCCTTGTTTAGGTTGCTATTTGAAAAAAACGATATATATAGTAAATATTACATATAATAAAACTGTAACTGATCGCTGTCTGTACATGACAAGTACATTTAAAAAGTCATAATGTGGGGCCTTTAAGCAAGACAACCCAAAATAATTATTTTTCGCGTTGTCTGTGTGTCTGTATGCTTATGCACGCTCATGTCAGAAACAGCTTATCTGGTTTGAATGCAGTTTTCAGGATAACGTTGGCTGTAGTGGATTTTTCATTGAAATTGGTTAAGACATAAATAAGTTATGTCAATCGACTTAGGCGAAACGAAGTTGCCCGGATCATCTAGTGATTTAATATCTTTATATTGTATAATTTTTATCTCAGTTAAATCATATTTTTTTATAACAAATTAGATATTCCATGTATAAAATATTATAAATATTTACAACTTTAATAAGTTCGTTACTATCTGTTATGTATCTTAGGTGAACATCTATCAAAAAATTAAATACACGCAGATTTTCTCTTTAAACGTAGTTCTCCAAGAGGTTTACCGCCAGTTTCTGAAAGGCTTGTCAAAATTTCGTACATATAACACGCATATTAACGTGAAAGTTCTATGAAGTCAA
>DWJN01006876.1:0-10360 GCA_018248895.1 Carystus phorcus | reverse complement strand
GCCAGTTTCTGAAAGGCTTGTCAAAATTTCGTTCATATAACACACATATTAACGTGAAAATTCTATGAAGTCAATTCAAGTTTCTGAAACGTTGATTAGCGAATAATTTCTGAATAATCGTGCTTTCTGCAAATTGACGTTTGACAATACATTTGACAGTGAATTTCTTAATTTTTTCGTTGATCGACCTTACAGAAACATCAGGTAAATGTTCCAAGTTCCAAGACTTTGTTATGACCTCTAAATTAATTGGTTTTCATCCTACCTGTGAAATCAAGGGCCGTACTGGACAGGTATTTAAGTGTCAGATTAATGTTTGTTCCCAGGTAGTGGTGTTAGTGACGTGTTATTTGTGTTGTTCATGTCGCTCGCGTTAACTTAAACGTTTACACGTAACTATCCCTTACAATATCATACATTAATCAAATGAAATTCAAGTGAAAACGAAACAACGATCTGTATTTAACCTTCTATGCTTATTTAAACTGTGTCAATACCACATTATCGATACTGAAACTGGTACTAAAATATTGATTTTTATATTAATAAATATGAAAATTAATATTGCTATGACTTGAATAAAAAACACTTCGAAAGAATTAATTTCAATATACATTCCTATTAACGTAACAATCTCAGAATAAAAGATGCTGAATAATATCAAAAATAAAATGACAAATATTTTTTTCTTTCCATTATAGTTTTAACAAAAAACAATAAATTGCATAGTAGCCCTATTTAGATCCGGATAGAGAGGCGGGTGTATATTAAAACATAATTATCTACGACTACATTTAACAGCTCTAGCATGCAATTCTTTTCACTGAGAAACTCTTGTATCGTGTGCGAGTTCGTTGGGCACCGTTTGGACAGATTACAACGGGGTCATATTATAACCCACATGGGCCGTCAAGCTGAACGGCTCCGCGATCGACACTCGAACAGCCAACCGTCCAAGGCGAACGGCGAACCTCCATCGTACCACCCGCTCAGCGAGACGGTGACTCATTGTACGAATTAACACTTCACTCTCACTTTCAACTACTGATTCTTGCTGTTACTGAATTTGGAATTAGAAATGTTGACCTATATACGTATTTCGTTTAGAATTGTATAATCTTGCTTGAAACTGTTTGCGATCTGATAGGACATGTTCGTTAGTGGCTGGAGTATATATAGCAAGGTTAACCTATCCGTATCTATGAACCGATCTATCACTGATGATAACTGGATGTACACAGCCCTTAACTTGCACCATTGTAATGGGTCATAAACTTTATGAATGATGCAGATATCGTCTGGATATTTTTATATCATCAGTCCACCTGTGTACCTATTATTTCGTAGTAGGCTTTGAACTTATGAGTAGGGTTAACGTAGATAGGTCTTAAAGCCCTATAGGAGGCATTCGGATGGTATAGAATCTTCCAACATTTGAACTGGCCACTAACCACCAAACCGCATTGAGGCAGCGACATATGCTCTAGGCCTTCTCAAACGGTTATCCAGTGCCCTATAGTAGACTGTTAATTAGTTGATGTAGTAGGACCGACAATTTCCGCAATCCTCCTGACTTGGATTCTGCGAGTAAATTTAAGAGCTTTGAAAATTTTTGATTTTACATCAGGATCATTACCTGTCTATATCTAATCAATTTCGTAAGATGTATACAGAGCGGCACCGAAAAGTACTTACATATATCTTATTTTTCTTGTATCTCGCCAAGATGTTGTTCAACAGCGTTGCTTCATTTAAGAAAATCAGTTCACCTGAAATATTAATATAGCATTAATTTCCCCGATAAGTTGGGTTATTCAATACACATTACAAAATCTCGATTATTATTACGTTAAGCCCTATTGCATAAACACTAAAGACCAATCACATTTTCTATTTTCGAATTGTGTTCAGATCACGGAAGCGTGACGTCACGCTCAGAGCAAACAATGAGGCCCTCAACACGCTGCAAACGCATTGTTCTAACGTCGACGTCCTGACAGGTTCACAATATAATAGCACTTAATAAACCCCTCAGGGTTCTATTCACAATTGTGACCGTACTAATAAAAGCAGTAGTTGCCATAGTAAGAACACGGCTCCGCATCACTTCCCTGTACGTGTGTTATCTTAACAACGACCCCCTTTGCTCGCATGCAGCGTCATGATTGAATACATAATTTAATAAGAGGAGCGTCTTATCCGAATTTGCTATCATATTAAAGTTGGGGCGGATTGGGGTTACGGATCATATAGACAACCGAGATGATGATGGACGTAACGGTATACGGTATGGGCAGCGGTGAGCAAAACATTACGGAGGTCACGAATGGAAGCATGGAAAAGCCATTGGCAATATAAGGAAGAAAGAGAGAAATAAAGCTACTTTTTTAACTAGCTCGCCTACTGTAACCAAAATAGGCTAGGAACAGAAATTTGTTTGGATGGAGATAAACTTTACCACCACAAATTTTGAAAAGGTACTCGTAAAAATCTACTTCGAATATATATTCAATTAGACGACAGAAGCCAGCGACCTCCAAAGTAAGGTCCTAATATCCTGCTTCGTTGTTCAACAGATATAAAAGACAAGTATGCTTTAAGCATCCTTAACTACGAGAAGAGATTCGTGCCTTGGAGTGGGTATTATTTGCCCAGAAAACAACACAAACATTCAATATGTTACATTAACATCTTTAAGAGTCTGTACAGTTAGAGGAGTTGACTAACAGTTATCATCGACATCCTTGTTGGGGTCCCCGGCGGGAAAGATGTCGTCGAAGCTGCATACGCGGCGCGTGTGGCGGTTGTCCAGCGGGACCACGTCCGCCTCCTCGCCCATCAGCTCGTGGATGCGCGCCAGGATGAACCCCTCGTTGGGGTCCCGCACCCACACCAGCTGCTTGTCCATCGTCATTGTTTACTGTAACAAGGAAATTATATGATAAGTCGCAGCATCTCTTAATTATTGAGACACATCTTACGAAAAATGAGTCTCTTTCTTCACAGTAAAGATAATTAAGAGTATTTATTTAATATAATTTATTTGCAAAAGTCGATATTCGTTTATTGACTTCGTATACTGGACGTATAATATATTGGACGCAAATTTCATTACTCCGGCAATAAAGATTTATAAATTCATGTTGTTTACCATACACAACATCCGTCGTCCGTCCCAAGCTAACCATTAGTATTGAGCTTTGAATTATAAAACCAATCACGCTGAAAGACAACAGATGTTCATCAAACGTCTAATTACGAATGCGGTGAGCAACCGTGCATGCAATTAGTCCACAATTATGCCTACGGAATGTTAATCATAACCAGCTTCATACGTTATAATAATACACACGGGAACTACGTAACAGAATCTCAGATAGAGGCGCAAGCACGCATGGAGAACATTGCAATAAACATAATGTTACATAAACTTACACAACTGATATAATTAAACAATTACAAAAGGCAATAAACAATTGAGGTGTAATTTTGCGTGCAGAAGCAGGCCGTATTCACTTTCGTGACGAATGTGCGCTACAATTTCATATGGATGATGTAATTTACTCAACATGTGGACTACTCACGACAGCTACCGTTACGGCAAATGCTTCCGGAAATAAAATGGTTAATTTGATCATATCACAGCAGGAAATTTACGTATAAAATACCAAACTGCATTAGTTCGAGTACTGACAGTAGACCAGCTGTATACGAGATAAGGATAAAATGCAATAATTTACTAATTATGGATTCACTCTCTTTTTTACTAACGATTCGGTTTACAACTGTCTCGATGCAATACAAGAGTAAACATTTGAACAGTATTTTAATTCTAATAAGTACTACAAGGACTTACGTGAACAAATACCGTTAAGTTTGTCAGAAATCTATTATTAAGTTGGTAACGTAAACGTTTAACAGTCAAGGTTTTAACCACTAGAATCTGTTGAAATTCTAGCAATTTCCATTATAAATACGTTAAATAAATAGGTTTTAACTATGCTACTTTGTACGGTCAATAATTCCATAATTCTATTCGGGGTCAACAAATGACAAAAACTTAAGATTAGTCAGCTAGAGCAGTGAAAGTCACGTCACAGTTATGAAAATGCCGTAATAGACAGATAGGACGTTTTGTGCCGCACCGCCGCGTCGGGGCGCCGTCACGTACCGTTAAGATTTTTACGAGAAAACAAGCGGCAACAACCGTTGGACAGCCCCGGACCTGTTTTAATTGGCTGTGGCAAATGAAAATGAAACCTTACACCATTGTGCAATAGGAAGTGTCAGGTTACGACTTAATTTGTGATACGCCATATTAAAGACTGCATTATATGAAGCGTCGATAAATACCAAGATACTTAAGACAATAAATTAGTGCGATATCTTGTAGAACTTAAGTTGAAAGTAGGTCGCGGATTAAATAGGTTTTCAAACATAGACGAAGATAAGCATGGGTATGCTTATATTGCAATACTAGCGGAAATAAGAGCGCGACATTACTTGACGCAACGAACGGGAACAAAGAACAAGAGAGAATCGCCGCGAACAACCGAAAGCGTAATCGTGCGATCTTGTCAAATTTCAAACAAGTGCAGTAATAGTGATAGAAAACAAAGAAATCGCTTTCTCCTTTTAAGCTATCAGAGACGGTTGTCCTAGTTAAGAGAAATGCCTACATTAAGGCGCTAGAAATTACGGCCTGCAACGAAAATGAAAAAAGTGAATGGATTTTTTTACATACCCATAACAAATTGCCACTTAAAATCCTCGACGGTTCAATAAGTATTTTTTTATTAAACAACCCAAATAGGTCTAGATCTTTGGGGTGGCATTTCGAGAAAGTGCAATCAAATGTTTAAGACTTCATATCCAAATCCAATTACCATCAGATGTGATTATTGACAAGAATTAATTAATTTAAAAAACAAATACAAATACATCATAGAAACAAAAAACTTTATAGAGACCTTAAGTTCAGTGGTTATTAATTTTATTAACGGTATTGTTGACTTCCAGTTCCCAGCAACAATGTCCAATTTAATCTCGACCCCCGACCATTAACTATGTACGTTCAACAATGGTATGATTGCGTTAAAACCGACTGAACCGGTATCAGATATTGCGTGCATATCTCACGCATTACCCACACGATTGCCAGTAATTACATGGATTCTGTACAACCTTGACTTTATAAAAATAGCAGCGGCACTAGGAAACCTAACGTGGACGACTTAGCACATCGATTACATTGCGACATCGGGAGATAGTTGGCGTTATGTCGAGATGCTCTCAATGTCGTATAATGAATGACAACACGCTCGATGTCCTTCACACGACAGCGATTCGTACAATCTGAACAATTAGCTTCATCGGACAGAATAACATTGTAAATAATAACTTTATCCTCAAACCATCGCTACTTTTGATCTCATGTGTTCATGAAGACTTCAGGAGACACCAAAAGGATCAGGATGTTATTGAAATTGTCTACCTCGTTTTTTGAATGACTTACTAAGAAATTTGACAAATCGTGTCGTTACCCTTTGGCATTTTCAGAGCGTGCTAGCCAACAACGGTTCAACATTCAACGGAGTTGTCACTGAAGACTGTCGAAGAATTTGCAACTTTGAATACACGTACCTAAGAACAAATTTTCAACGAGCGAAAGTTTCGGCCACGGTGGTATACATTAGTCCCGTAGTGACCTCAAACTGTGCCCTTTGAAGAAAACGACCGAGTGACCGCGCCCATCAATCTTCCATCTTTCAGGCTACGTGAAGCCGTGTAATGAGCGACATTTGTGATATATTATGAAAGGGCGTTGTCGCACTAAACTTTTATTATACACAGAAACCTAACCCACTGGCTCAATTTTTATTATAGGTAAGTTTTGTATGAGGTAAAGACTTAATAAAGAAAATTATGAGGTAGGAACAGCGCCCATGAAAGTAACGAGATTATCATTTCTCACGCAGTCTGATAATGGAGAGGAAAATCTTGAAAACAATTTTATGAAGCCTGTTTCCTCGTTAAACAGATAAGTAGCATCTTGGCGCTTGGCGCAGTCATTTTATATCATGTCTATCTTTGTTTTTTACATATTATAACCAACAAATTAATAAAGAGAATAGCATTAATTCGTGTAGGTGTACAGATACCTAATAATGTAAAAAAAAATATGGCTATCTCATAGTTTTAATGCTAATGGTATCATTAATTATATTTTTCCCCTGGGAGAAAATAAAAACAAGAATCTCATTGTTCGTACATAGTTTACCTACTTTCAAAAATATTTGTTCAATATGAATCACCATTAACGTGTAAGTATAACGTAGGCCTACTTTAATAATTAAAATATTTATTTAAGAACTTAAATCGACCCACCCTCTTCTGACAGGCATCTAGCACAGTTTACATCAACATGCTTTATAAAATGTTAATTCGCATCAGTATAATTGTGGTATGTTAAATAAACAAATGATAATTATATTAAGCGGAGGAGGCGTCACGGTCAGGGCGAGTGAATTGAGAGAAAGAATGTCGTCGATGATTCATTATAGTTGTTGAATCGTCGTTTATTATGTACAGACAGATGTTTTGGGGCAAATAAAGCCGTAACGCGAGCACAATGGAACGCGACCGTGCGGCTGTGCCGTGGGGGCGGAATTACGTATCATGGGCCATAATAAAACACGGGGGCCCCTGATACACAATAAACAAAACCAATAACAGACGTAGTGCTTTTAAAAAAATCAACTTGGAATAAATAAATAAACGTTTACACTAAGAGACGCCCATAATTCGTAGACTTGTAAATGTTTGCTCCATCCGAGAATCGAACGTGAGACATCTCGCTTCGCAAGAAAGGTTTCTACTAACTAGACACTTTTAATGAAAACAAATGCGATAAGTTCATCTATAAAGGAATATTATTATAAACCACTTTATGCGGTAAATTGTACAACTTAAAAACAAAATGGCGAATGCCTGTAATCTTTTTAAATACTACAGAAGTAAATGTGGAAAACTGATAGTGTCTCAACATTATACGTCAAGTGGCGCTACCTGTTATCAACTTAATAATGTTCCTGCGGCGGTACTTCAACCACACTGGCCACAAACTTGCAATGTTTAACTCGAAAACTATAATCTACATCAAAGCTAAATATATGTGTATTGACAGAACATAACTATATTCAAATACAACAAATACACGGGCATTCTAAAGTATTTTTGATAATATTCGTATAAAACTACCACTATTAAGTTAACGTAAAACAAATCTAAATGGTTTAGTCACACTGATAAATCACGAGGCAGACGTAAACCGCGTGTAACTAATACCTACCCACCACTAATACTCACAATACACATTTAAAAGGTAATAAATTGTATGACGTCAACTGCATCAATTGTATTAACTCGGCAGAGTTCAATATGCCATAACGAATATATACCTACCCATTAGAACTGTTGAAGAAAAAATGAACAGAATTTACTTGAACAGAGAGCTGATATTAGTAAGGAAATTCTTCCTTCACTGCAAATTTTTGGGGCATGGATTACATTACTCGTTCCTAACGATAAGGCGACGAAGTTCACGTAAAATTAACATATTAGAATATCTTTCATAGCTATTATGAGTAAGGCTGTATACCTAATTAAGACGCGATCTGTATGATGACAAAGATGTTTACAATTTTCGTTAAATATCCCCAACAGTCATTACGCGTATGACGTGAACTTGAAACGTACAATTGATGGTACACACGAATGAAAAACACAGTAAACCTAAATAATTTGTGAATGTTACAACAGTCAGTGAGACAACTCATTCACGTCGTTATAAATTGTCAAGAGCGACCCCGGGGCCACGCAGGGCGCCGCGATTGCTCTCCGCTTTACGAATTAAACTTGATTATTTCATTATTGCCATTTGAGTATATGACGTTCGCACGAGAAAAGGAAGCCGATGTGTTTTTCAGCCGCATTACAACGTATATCGCACCAAAAACTTAACAAAACACAGATTTAAAACTTGTTTAAATTTAACAATCCCGTAGACCATGTAGTTGATAATTACTACATTAATGAAGTAGTGTATGTGATGAAACTCATTGATGTCATAAAAAATCTAATAAAAAAAATGTATAAAAAAAAAATTGACTGTATACAGACTATTACCTTAAACCTAATTAAAATAACATGTCCAAAATTAATTTCATCAAGTCTTTTTTCAGCCAACACCATAACCAAAAATTTGATATGGCTATTATTCGGCAATCAAACAAGTAATTTGAACAAAGTATCTATGTGTTCAATGAGTAACCAATGCAATAAACTTCTAGACCGCGCTGAACAAACAAAGGCGATAGAATAACCGCTATTATCTTATCTCCTTCAAGGCTCAAACACAATGAAAATTCTTACAGACGTGAATTTCCATGTGTTTCTCACATTTTGTTCGAGCTTCGAGATATAAATAGACAATGCGACGTTTGAGAATAAATTAAGATGACACATTACGTTGGAGTTAAACGTTGTATTGAAGCGATAGTATACTTCAAGAGTATCTCTACAGCCTTAAAAGAATCGAACTTTTATTTATACACAGGATCCTTTGAACATTGAATGAACAGAAGTGTCGTCATTAAAGATAAACTTGAAACATTTTGAACATAAGTATTTGCAACTGTCTTATGATAGGTAATTTTCGTGATCGTTGTTGCGGAGAATTTCACGTTTACCTGCTTTCACGGCTTATGTCAATCTTTAATGATCGGTCAAGTTAAGCAACTTTGTCTATTGTATCGGACGGGCGACCCCCAGTGAGGAAATGGTAAGACCACAACCGTGCTTCGATTATTGTTAGACAACCATCGTCAAAATTTATTGGAGCCTCAACCAAGGAGGCCCAGAGTGTGGCAGTTTAGATTTTAACACTATTATAACAAGCTGAAATGAAAACGGCTGTCGTTTTCAATAATCTATCTAGCCATAATATCTTGACAAGTTTGTAAACTAATAATATAATCTACCATTATAATGTTGTGACTATAGATACACGGTCGCTAAGCAACTGAGCATGGATAGCATTTAGATAGAATATTGAGAAAACCTGTAAGTCGCAAACGGATATATTAAAATAATATTTAATAAGCAGAACATAAAGCAGGAATGCGGTAGTAAAAAATCATAATTGATGTTAGAATAAGTTGCGCAATTAGCGCATGCAAACTGGCGTGTGGCCGCCGCGACTCACAAACCGACCAACGGAAAGATTAGTCAGACAAAGCCAGCAAGTAGGCGTCGATGCGACCACCTGCCTTCACTACCTTTTTACTTTATCCATTTCCAACATCGTCATGAAACGCTGGTAAGCGTTCAGTATCGTAGACTCCATTAAATGTTCCCCGAGTCAGTTTTACGGATATTTTAAGTGTACTCTGAATCGTGAACTAAGTACTTAAGTACGTAAAACCTAAGGACATTAGCGACATCATGGACGTTACCAACTTATCATCAGATTAGAACGAAGTAATTAACCGCCTCCAAAAGCTCATAACACTTAAAGCGCTTAATACGTACACGAAAATTACAATCAGATCCCAATACAACAGAGCGAATGATACGCAGTCGTCGGTTCCTATGTAGTACAAAAGGCACGTAGTCTGATATGGAATCTACGACCGATATTATTTGATAAAAGATATGATGATAGGACACAGATATTTATATATTTTATAGTTCCCACTCTCAAGCAATTAAGTTTTTACAATTCTAGCCCGCTGTGTCCCTTGAAATGAGTTTAAAACTTCTGCCTGTACTAACCTGATAAGGATCACATATTATATATACATAATTAAATACATTATCATTAGGTAAAAAAAATTAAAACCCTCGCGGGACGCTTGGTAGATGAGAAATATCGAAATTATTCTGTACAGATATTATGCATGTCAGGATTGTTTATGAAAGGAAATATGTAAATGTGGCTTAATTTAAAATAAAATATAAGTTTTTTATTACACATACATATCTTATGGTATGTATTGTTTATAGCGAGGTGACACATTATACGACAGTATAAGTTATTGCTTGCCTACAACAATATAAAAAAAACAGATTTCAGATTGAATACTTAATAGTTTTAAATAAATTACATTTCTGTACTATTTATTAAGTATGGGATTGGATAATAATTACTAGATCAATTTATGTGTTTTACAAGGAATAATGTTAGTGGAATTGTTAGTTGTAATAGATTCTGACTTTGATAAGTGATCAGCCGGTCTAAAACGGCCACATTGAGCGATTCCTCTACAAGCAATTCATTTCCTGAATTTCTAGCAGATCC
>DWJN01006875.1:0-10360 GCA_018248895.1 Carystus phorcus | reverse complement strand
GCGACAGCATATGTCTAGCTTCTAAGGTTAACCCACAATAAGCATTTTTATGGTTATCAAAATAGTTCTAATATAAAAATTTATATGGCAAAACAAAGTTTGCTGGATCATCTAGTATTAAATAAAAGGTGGTGAATGTAAATTCTTTTATTTCCTAAAAATATAGACCAAGAAAGTTTAAAAGTCTCACCGTAACCATAATCCATGTTCACTGTATTGAAATATCGGTACAAAATACAAAAAGCGTAAGTACCCGTTTGCATTTAATATTACGACATACAGGTAAACTTAATATTTGTACACCATAGGAGTTACAGTTAAATTACGAGTGTATCAACAAAAAGTACAAAACAACACACATCCTTATCGCTTCCTAACGATTTCTAAATGGCAATCAGAAGCGTAGGAACAATTAATTACAGATGTGCTTTTGAACGACGCGATGTCCATAAAATAATCAAAAAGAATAAAAGACAAAAATACGTATATTGTATTGAAGACAATTCACATGAAATAAAAATTTTTTGTTCGTTTTGTAGGGACACCTACATACTCAAAATTGCCTGCCTAGCTTAAACGGCTGACATCGTCAGTCGTTTCCCTTACTACACAACGAACGCTAGTGAGCACGTGTTATAAGTCAGTACTTATTATATCGTATTCTATTTGTACTTTTATTTCTTATCCTGTAGTGACAGTTAACTTGGAACATAAAACTAGAAAATTGGTGACACCGACTTTTTTGAGGGGGAACCTATGTAAGGCCACTTACATACTACAACTACAAGTTTTATCTTTCTTTCCTTTATCGACAAACATACCTGTCCATCATCTTGCCCATCTCTAGGTTGCCAGTTTTGAATGAAGTATTGGCCACCAGGGGGGGTGGTGCCTCCCTCCTGTTGGTTATTTTCACCTCCCTAAAGAGAAAAAGATATTGCTATACACATGTAACTCACCTCAAAGAGAATCGTGGTTCTATTTGAGGTCAAACACAAATGCATTGTTAGAATTGATAGAAAATACTTCATACACCGCCGAATCCCGACCTTTTCAAAACACAGGAATTCTTGATCCGTCTTTTTCCGTCTGAGACCGAGGGCATGAATTCATGTCCCATTAGACCGCTCCTAATCTCTGACTTATTTCTATTAATTTATACTGGATATATTTTTATCAGATATAAGTCAGTACAGCATTGATTTTCGTTTTACAATTGGCTAAAAATCTAGTGTGCTGAGGGGTCATTGGGGTCCAGCGCTGGGCCAAGTGGCATTGCTGTCGCACCAAGCGGCTTTGCTATCGGGCCAACTACTGATAAAGCCGGCCCGAGCAAGAGGTTATTGCCATGCCTTCCTTGCGTGGTGACTCCGGGAGGCGCGGTACGAATCGAAGAAGATCCCGTGCTCTTCGAAGAAACCCCGACGAGTGGCCCCATTCGTGTAATCGCAAACATCGCAAATACTAAGTTTATTATTCTTTCCTATAATATGGGTGTCAAATGAAAGGGCTCGCTGATAACTAGAGCGACAGCGATAGCGGTTGTGATATTCGTCCTCACAGGATCAGGGACAGGGACAACGATAACGTCAACGTTCTCGTTTTTACGGCAAGCCGCACGCCTTGTTCGTGGATGCGTCGTCGACGAGGAAGGAGAAGGTATGTGTGAGAATATTAGAGTGTCGGAAAGAGAAAATGCAATACGTTTTTATTATAAGATCATGAAAGTGTTAGAGTAGAAAAAGCAAGGATGCAAGACACGATGGATGAGAGGCGTGTAAATGTTGGGGATGAAAGGGGCTCCACGGCGGCTGCACGAGTAAGTACGGATTTATTGTGGTCTGATGATTTTACGTCCTTCGCTGGCCAGAAGGAAACAATGAGCTCTGAGAAACATAAACATTCAAACTTAAGTGCCGCCTGCTCGGTGATGTTATCGACCGCGGATCGTTACAAATTAGTCACGACCTCATATCATTCGTATTGACCTCCAAAGGAAACAAAACACCCATACAACCGCCACAAAGTTTGCTAAAAAACAAGAACCTGCTGCGCCTGCGTCCATCGCGGCTGTGGTTGCTGCTGATTATACACTTGCTGCAGCTCGTATTGCTGACGTTGCTGCTGATACGCTTGTGTATAGTAGTTACCTAGAATAATAACATAATTGTAAGCCCATTATCATATATGTATGTATAGTTAAGCAAAATAAAATAATTTAATGATTATGTTTGTAGCACGTTGGCGGCATACTGTTGATGAAATATTTCATTTATACAGGATGTAACACGATCGGAGGATCAAACTTAGCCCAGGGGTGGGGAATCTCCAATATCTATCCATTTCACCTTCATGTATGTTAGGCAAGGGATTTTTTAAATATCCAAAAATGCATCATATGGTTATTTCCTCATACCTCCCTCGTAGGATTCAGCGGTCTTTTGTGGGGCTCAATATAATCTTTTATTATAAAAATACCAATGGAAATAAAGAGCCACATCCAGTTCTACATAAGTTAGTAATTCTAATGTAGTTTAAAGTCTGAATTGTAAAAGTGTAAGTGTTGCTTATTTTTGTAAGTACAATTACCTACTTTGATAGCTTAATTTGAAACTTATAAATTAAATTCTTTGGTACTTTATTATACAGTGTGTCCCTCGATAAAGTGCAACCCCGAAGGTGACATGAGGCCGAAAATTATCGACGAAAATTAGTTATTTTTTTATTATTTTTTTTATACGCTAATTAACATTTTTATCGCGTATTCTGGACTTGTACAAAATAAATTATTTCTTCTAAAGTAACGGGCTGATTTTGATGAAATGAACGAAAAATCAATGCCAAGTACCTAACAATGACGATAAAATAACAAATAGCAAGAAAAACGTCTCTCAGGGCTTAATTTTTATTAATAATTAGACACAAAAAGGATTTTTTCAGACTATATTCTTAATAAACTCAAATTTTGTCGAAATTATCAGCATAATGTTAGTTTGATAATTTATCATTATTGATTATCATTATCATGTTGATTTATTAAAAAATAAATCAACATTGTGTCATATAAAATGTGATAGCAGCGAATTCTCAAAGTTGACCACTTGATGTGCTGAGGGGTTTCTTTCGCTGTTTCTTCTCCTCTTTATAAGGCACTTTTCCGAAACGGTGGTAGATGCAAAATATTTAAAGTTCATAAGTGTATTTATTAATACCCAAATGAAATAAATGATTTGAGTTTGAAGTTTCTCTTTTTTTAACGTAGGTTAAACATGTTTGCTGACATTTATTTAAAGAAACATTGATTATTATCAACATTTACCTTGTGCTTGCGGAGGGACCGGCTCTGGGCTCTTAGGCAAATGACTGCCTTCAAGGATCTAATCACAGAAAGATAAGCATATTATAATAGTGTTCTATACAAAGAAGAAAGCGGCACCATCAACATTGAAAACTTCTATTAAAAATTATCAATGACCAAATTACATTTGGCAGCACATTGAAGGAGACATAACGTTAAGCCAAATTAACGTTAACAATAAAATAAATCTACACTGACAGGTTCGTGTTATGTTATAAATGCATAAGTTTAGATGGATCTTAGATGGATTAGACTAGCTGGATCGGCCCTTTGGCCCACAGATTGTAGTCCAGAGTAGCAGATAGACTTAATCCCGAAAAATGCATGATTCCTGTGGGATAGTTGCAGACGGATAGGTAAATCATGGTACGGGAGTCAACTTTGCACCTGAGTGAAAATATTCTTCTCACGATGGAAGTCCTCAACGGTTAATCGGTTGGGTATGGAAATCGATATTTTTAAGGGGCAAAGCCAAAAGCCATAGGAGCCGTAACTTTTACCTGGAAACCCTCCTTGCCAGCGCGGTACTTCAGCTTGACCAACTGTCCTGTAGGATCCTTGTACTGGTACGCTCCCACCCTGGAGCCGTCCGGTTCGATTACCTCACCGGCCGCGAGACCATTATCTGACGCGTACTCGAATTGGAACGCGCCCTCTAGTATAAAATAAGAGGGCACAATGTAAATTTATAATTGTGAAAATTCAGATCTGCGGTCTCGTTCATAGATTTATAGGAAAGTGAGGTTTTAATTAGTGTCAAGAGATTTACAATAATAATGGATTTTTTTCCCAATAAAAGTTTTCATGGGACACCCGAATTGTCATCATTATCATCAATCGAGTTTTTGAATCTTTCTTAACATCTAATTTACGTTAATCAGGAAGAGATACAAGTGGTCAGAAAGTTCAAGAGTAGAAGAAAAAACTGTAAGAAAATATCAAAAAAACATGTCAAAACTTATGATTGCTATCAATATTAACCATTACTTCTTGAAAATTACGAATACCTGATGACAGCGACTGTTTATGATGTAGAATGGCGGCTTGCTGCTCTTTTGATATACCGTATGGAAGTCGCCATGGTTCCGGCTTCGGAATATCTGGTCCTAAATCAAGGCATATAAAACAATAGGTGTGATTACTGTTCGCATATCTTATGGAATCTGGTCATTAATTCATACATATAGTTAAGCAATGAGTAAACCAGCTCTATCTAGGCGTGGTCCATGGAGTCCATGACGTGATTTATTTGCAAAGAGGTATCATATTCCATCAGTTCATAGTTAAAATGTATTAGTAGAAAGAGTCACTTAGATTACCACTATGGTCTTTGTTTTTGAACTGTCAGTTTTTTTTTATATGATTAGGTTGCAAACAAGCATACGAGTCCCGTGATGGTAAGTGGTCATCGTCGCTCATGGATATCAGTAACACCAAAGGCTGTTTTTGTCGGTCAAAGAGATTATCGTTTACGACATCCAGGTCTGCTGTTATGCGATTAGGGTCTTTATTGTAGACGGCCTAACACGGCCGATGTTGTATTTACACTAAAATAAGTTTACCGCGCCATTTCTCTTGAGCAGGTGGTGGGCCGGCTGGTCTCCATGAAGAAGCGGTGGTACCTTGCGGAATGACGTCATCGCGATTCGCAGGTGTGAATAAACCACTGTTGTACGATTCTGCCTGGAAATAGACAGTTTCAATATTTCTGTACCTGTTTTGAGGCAGAATGGATGTTATCTATGAATTATGACTAACAAGAGGGCTTAGCTGGACCTTGAAATAAAAGTTGGACCTGATGAAGGGTGATTATTCAATAAAATAAAGTTTTTTTATTTTACTTTCAGTATCACCACAGTTTGCTTTCATCTTTAATCGAAACCATGATCCCTTGCATAGCTGAAATTACCAATTGACCTCTGAGTTTATTAAACGCTGAGTAGTTACAAAAATGTTTCTACAGCTAGTTATTATTACGGGAATTTATAGCAAAATCTATTATTTTTTTTTCATATACATATAACAATAGTGCCTTGGATTGCCAAGGAATTTACGGCAAAAATACATAGTTTACAGTTCATTATTTACAATTTAACTATAACGTTACTTATACGCGATAGCATTTTTTGCACAAGTAATAAATGTTACCGAAATTTTGACTCTAATACTTATAGAGAATCGCATATTAATCTTTGGAAGATCCAGATTTTTTAAACGAATCGTGTAATGTTTCAGCCAGTACCATGTCTATGGGTAAGGTATTTCTTACTCTATCTTGTGTCGCAGCAATATTCCAGGGTCTGTCCATAGGCTGGAATAGCGCTGGCCTAACCTGTGATAAGAGACAAAAAGATCTTGAATGCCAATGTTTGTCGAGCCGCTGTGCTGTTTTTGATATAATATAAACAATACCGAAAATGCCATAAGGTGTGGGTCACCGAAGAATTTCGAACTATTTTTATAAGAAGCCAGCAGGCGCGTTCATCTAGACGTGGGAAAACTCAGCACGTGAAAGTAGATAAAATTTAAGTACGCGTGACGCAGTGACGCAGAGTGGGACGTGAGTGGGACAGTTTGCTGGCGTCGTACTAGTGCCGAGCTAGTATTCTGTATTCTGTACGTAGTTGTAATAAAGAGAACCAATAAATATGATTCTACCTATTTGCGGAGGTTTCTTCTTCACCATCAGTACCCACGATTACAGTGAAATATAAAATCACGCTATAATTTATGATGATCAATAGCAAATGATATTTCTAGCTGGACTTTCTCCCGAAATGTGAAGGCACTGGTTGATAATAACTATTCGCCATGGATTGGACGACGCAGAACGATCGCCTGGTCGCCACGTTCATCAGACTTAACTCCTCTGTACTTCTTTTTATGGAGAACAATGAAACAGAGAGAGTTTATCGAGAAGAAAGAATGTCGAAGACCATTAAACTTGATTAAAATAAAACATCTATTTGGTGAGTTTTTACATAAACGCCAGTTACACGCGGAAAAAAAATTGTGAAACATGTGTTCAACAATTTTCCTATTCGATACATATCTTTATTTACTAGGAGAATTCTTCAATGACAAGTTGGAGAACTTCCACATCTGTTTCAAATATTCCAGAACTTATAGAATGCATAAGGAACGAGAAAATAAAAATCAATACAAGTCTATTATGACCTTTGGCTACAGAAACTTTGGAAGAACATACAACTGTAAACGAGGAAGGAAATAAAATCAAATTGCTACATCTTACTACGGACTAACGCCAAATGATGTCAAAAAACTGGCATTTTCTTGTGCACTTAAGCACAATATTGTAATGCCGCCATCTTGGCTATACAAAAAGGAAGCAGGATCTGATTGGCTAGCAGCATTTCTTAAACGCAATCAGCCGTTATCTATAAGAACACCAGAAGCTACTAGCTTGAGTAGAGCCACATCATTTAATAAAACGGATATTGGTAATTTCTTTTCTAAATTGGCTGAGGTGTTGTATAGATATAAATTTACTTCGTCACGCATATGGAATGTAGATGAAACAGGTGTGACAACAGTAATGAAACCTAGAAAAGTTTTAGCTCCAAAAGGATCTAAACAAGTTGGTTCCATAACATCAGCAGAGAGAGGAACTCTTGTAACTCTCTGCGTAGCAGCAAATGCAGTAGGAAACTCTGTGCCGTGTATGTTTGTTTTCCCTCGAATTAAATACAGGGACTATTTTGTTCGCGATGGACCTCCAGGTTGCATTGGCGCCGGGAACGCAAGTGGCTGGATGACTGGCGTGGAATTCAAAACATTTATGAAGCATTTTATAGATAATGTGAAACCATCTCCATCGGATCCGGTTCTATTATTATTAGATAACCATTCTTCACACTTGGACATTGATGTTGTGGAAATGGCTAAAGAAAACAATGTGGTATTGCTGTCCTTCCCACCACATTGCTCACATAAGCTCCAGCCTTTAGATGTGGGGGTCTACGGACCATTCAAAAATTATTGTGCCAGCCAACAAGATGGTTGGCTTAGAAATAATCCAGGCAAGACAATGACTGTACACGATATACCATCAATAGTAAAAAATGCTTTACCGTTGGCATTAAATCCAACAAACATTATCAACGGATTTAAGAAGACTGGTATTGCACCATTCAATAAAGATATTTTTCAAGATGATGACTTCCTTTCTGCTTTTGTTACTGATAGACCACTAGACGAAACAATAAAATCAAACATCGAAAATGCCCCAGTTACGACACAGAACAGGGAGGAAGAAATTTCAACTTTATTTACTTCTCATTCTCCGAAAGAGAGTTTAATAGATGATCCCGAAAGTTCCATTTATACTAACCCAGTTGCTGGTTGTAGTAAAGATATGATACCTAATGAAAGTAATTTTTCTCCAGAGATTATTCGGCCTTATCAAAAAGCTGCTGCGAGAACAACCAAAATAACACGAAAGACTCGTAAATCAGCAATATTAACTGATACGCCAGAAAAAAATGCTTTGGCACTGGAACAGAGTAAGAAGAAAGATAATAAATCCAAAAAAGGAAAGTCAATCAACGGGGGAAAATCTACAGCAAAGAAGACAGTAAGAGAACAGGAAAATACAAATAAGAGACAGAAAACAAGTAATGAGAAAAAAAGCCTTGGTGTTAAGAGGAAAGTGTTACCTGATTTGTTGTGATCCCTTTGATCCGAAGAAATCTGGTGAGGAATGGGTAGAGTGTGGAGTTTGTAAGAATTGGTCTCACGTTAAATGCGTTAGAGGCAATATTGCACATTACGTATGTGTGAATTGCGAAAGTGATTTTTCAGACTACAGTGACTAAATTTATTAGTCATTTCTCAGTATAGTTTATATTCAATTATAATAGACGTTATTTTGATTAGTAGGTACGAAGGTTTTGTTTAATAGAGACATTTATAAACATGTTAGTGAAAAGTTATTGTTTTGATTTAAAGAAAAGGGAAACCCAATGTTAAGTTTTTAATTTTGTTTTTTTTTTTAATGATTATGTTTTTGTTGTAATGAGGTAAAAGACTGCTTATAGATATAAGTATTTAATTAAAATTAAGAAAAGTGACTGATAACGGTGATTGTTTCTAATAAAAACTCTTATAACGCGTTTGGTTTTTTATTGTAACAATTTGCCCCATGTAATGTAACAACCAGCCCCGGGCACGGGGTTGAAAGTTACACGGCTTTTTTTTCAGAATTTATCCATTTACATCTGTGCTATTAGTCTGCTACATAAAATTTATTTTAATTAAAGATCCTGAATAGTTACTTTATCATACAAACCCATACTCAGGCAAAACAATTAAACCATTAAAAAAATACGTCAGTTTAAAAAAAAAATGTAACATCCAGCCCCGGTCTCCCCTAGCAGTAAAAAATATGGCAAAATCGGCAAAATTTTAAGCTTTCCTTACGTGCGCTGAGAAAACGGTGAAAGATACAAAAAAATTATGTACTACAAGATTGTTCCCCTCTAAAAGATCTAAATAAAAGTCCACGATAGCATATGTCTAGCTTCTAAGGTTAATCCACAATAAGGATTTTTATGGTTATCAAAATAGTTCTAATGTATTAATTTATATGGCAAAACAAAGTTTGCTGGATCATCTAGTGCTATATAATAGAACGCTACGACCATTAGAAGCTAAGCATTGATGAGAAATACAAAAACGGGACAAATGTTCCGAGGTAATACGAAGTTCGCCGGGTCTACTATTAAAAAAATATTATAATTAACAATACTCACAGTTAAGATTGTATCGTGGGCGGCATTGATAAGCATGAAAGTCATTCAGGTTCACTACAATTAATTCTGTGTATACACTTTCTAGCATTTGCATATTAAGTTGGTACACATCATGTCGGTAGGAAGGATGTGTTACGCATGTTTATTAGCTGTTCACAACCCAGGCCTACAGCTGCTACATCCGTTTTAATGTGGTTTGAGAGTTATAACTACTTGACCTGGAAATAGTTTACACATATCCTTATACTCATGGATCTTAAATTTGATGGGCATGAACTACTTTTATAATTTTAGAAATACCATGGGCGTCTATTGAAGAAAATAGTAAACAAATATGCATTTAACGAATTACTACACTGAAATTTTTACATAATATTATTAATTGGTAACCAATTGGTAACCATTGGTAACCTTTCGCTTCGGTCAAACCATAACTTACTATGTATATATTCGAAAAAAAGGACTAAATATTAATTAAATATCTTTATACTTTAGAAACGTTTGATAGAAATGTTACCTGAAGCTTACTACAATATATCAGTGAAAACCGCATTGAATTCCAGTGAAATCGTTTCTTAGATTAACGGAAAAACGCAAAGACAATTAGAAAATAATAACACCTCACCAATTAGTATTTCTCAACTATCTTCTAAGTACAGAACGATTTTCAAACAGTTTTATAATGTGCAGATTCCTATAATGTAAGAGTGACCCGTGTGACAAGAAATACTAAGCCATATACAGATTATAGTTTAGTCCCTAAAATGCCTGGAAAATGTTTTAAAATATAGTTAATAGAATCAGGCGTTATTATGTGAACATCCATTGTTATCAAATTAGTATTAGTCTACTTTACAACAATCCGCGAGAAAAATATATGATAGTATATACTTTTAGACATGCATAGCACCTCCCTTTCACAAAGGGAACATACAGTTATAACAGATTAAAGTAACAATTAAAATATATCTATACTAATATATGTAAAGCTGAAGAGTTTGTTTGTTTGAACGGGCTAATCTCAGTAACTACTGGACCGATTTGAAAAATTCTTTTAGTGTAAGTTAGTCCATTTATAGGGAAAGGCTATAGGCTATAGAACATCACGCTAAGATGAATAGGAAAGGAGCAGCAATAAAAAATATTATGAAAATGGCAAAATTTTGAGCTTTCCATGCGTGCGCTGAGTAAACGGTGAAAGTTACTCAAAAATTATGTATTACAATATTGT
>DWJN01006874.1:0-10361 GCA_018248895.1 Carystus phorcus | reverse complement strand
CCTCATCTCTCCCAAACCTGCTTTTATCTTTAAAACTCAAATTAAAGATTTGGTACTACTTAAATCGGTGCTATTAATGTACAGTAATGTATGTAGTATTAAAACGAAATAAAATGGAGAGCTTAATATTTGAAATTTAAAAAATAATATCCAGGAGTATTCATGAATTGTTTTAAACAAACAGTATAGGAAACGGAAATTAATTATCCCAAAAAAACGAAACTTTTGTAGAATACCATTCCTAAAAATTTCATAATATTCAATGGGTCTAAAATTAACCAACTTACTCTTTAAAAAATTATGGTTAATTTTACAAATATAATAATGGGATAATTTTCGTACATTAATGATTAGTTCAACATTACTGTTGGTTCGCTTTAATTTACTAGTTACAAGAAATTAACGAATTCGAATCGGGTAATATGCGCAAAAATAAAATACCAAATATTCATCACAATATTATTTATATTTCGCACAAGCAACGGTCAGTGGTACACAACATTTTCTTATATTACAAATACACCAAGTTACATAACATCAGTTTTTACTTAGTAGCTACTTGGCAATATACTATAATTTGCTTAACTTTATCAAGAATTAATTAATTACATAAAATACAATAGGGAATATGCGTGTAATTGTATGTCATAATGACATCTGCATAAATTTTGCTGAAAATCATTTTTTATGATTACCTACTCTTTACATTAATATCGACGTATTTGCTACAGATTTTTTATATGTTCAAGTAATCGAAGCGGATGTAACATAAATATCTACATGCATATACCCTATTTTAAATTAATTAAAACGGAACGCTCCTTACTACATACATAAATAAATAAATGCACTGTCCATTGATTTGCAAATTATTTTACAAGTTTAAATAAAAATATTCTCGACATGCTGAACTAAGAGAAGCAATAAAGGGCGGTAAAATTAGTTCGAGAAATATTTTTCTTTTGGATAGTAATGGAAATTCTCTCGCAAGCGTATAATAAACTGAGTTCCAAATACTTATAGGGTTAGTTCTGTTAACTACACGCATATAGCTCTCTTTATAGTTGGTTATTCAGACTTGTTGTTAACAATATTTTCACTGACAAAGTGTGACGTGAAACAGGTTTATTTGTGTAAAAATTATCGCATGTAATAATTCTACTATTACATCAAAAAGTGTAATTAACTTTTTTCAATATGTTCTTAATATGATGATTTAACTAAAAAAATATTATTATACTATACAACAGTATTTTGAAAGAAGTCTCACTAAAAATTTATTACAATAGGAGCGTTCCAACAATTTATCGATGTGCGCATTAATTTGATTAGTGCCACAGTACTTATTATGGTAATAATTTATACCTTTACTCTCCACACTAAAAAAGTGACTTTATTAACATAATGAACGTGAAAATATCACAGAAAATACATTTTTTGCTTTAAGTAAAAATTTTTATGCGATATGATCGAACCTGATAAATTAATAACACATAATTTTCTAACATTTATTGTTACTAATATATCATATTACTTTTATCTAGGAATACTTATTGATTATTTTTACGTAGGATATTTTTAATACATATTTTACAACATTATATTTAAGAAAACATTTTATGTCGACAGGGCCTTACTATTGCAAATTGGGTTTTGTTTTACTCGTGTTATAATTTAAAAATATTCAATTACATGTATATTTAGATTTTTTAGTTTTGAAGCAAGAAAATGTTTTAATAATAGATAAATTAGGCAAATAAATAAGTAAAAAAACTATTTAGTGCTTGGTGCATTCAGACTTTAAAATTATTGTACAAAGCCAAAACAAAATTCAATCCTACATATACTTATTGTAGTGGATTCATTACAATTATACTTTATATACGAACATTATAATATAATCATTACACTGAGCTTTGATTACATACTAAGAATAGAACAATATAGATTTGGTAATAAAAATTATAAGCAAAGATTATGTTTTTAGATATTGCATAATCATTATGTGAAACTTGCGCACATTAAATTTGATAGGATAAACTTACGATACTTTATATACGACGCATTTTAACTTCCATATGTTTTTGGGTCAAAATCTAAAGTTAAGCCAGGTAATACATGAAAATACATATTTGCTTAGTACTAAAACAGATATGAAGTAAGTAATCGTAATCGACACATTGTAAAGTTCATATTTTTGACAGTCAGTTAATATAACACAAAAAATATAAGCAATGTATTTATTGATTAACATTAATATATTTTGTATAAAATGAAAAACTTCATAATAATTTGGTCCGCGTTATTCTACCAGGCTGCATTTTGTTTAGTGTCATAAATTGTGAATAGTACAAAAACTTAAATAAGAATAAACAAGTCACAATATAGAAAGATCGCATGTAGCAAAATATTAGTAAAAGTAGTGCGTTTAAGTAACGTTTCATAGGTAAGACAAAATTTACAGAAAATTGGTACTTACATATTGCTAACAATTACATTTTGTATGTATACAAGGAATATACACATATATTCTCAGCGGCATATACACATATTATTTTATTTCAATTTTGTGTTATTTTCATATGTCACCGTAATTGCCATTATTTCTCAAGATACAAGTAGTCTTTGTACAAAGATGTAAATACCAAAACGATTAAATAGATTATATTGATACGACGTTTTCACTTAAGGAAGTAGCCAATACCTCGACCAGTCACAAACATTCCTATCCTATTGTAGATGTGTCATCATACTGCACATCACGCCATTATATTCGAATGGTCGTCAAAATCAACACGCCCTTAAAATACTGGTACCATTTTCTATTTCAATAGTTGTTTGAGTTTTGTGTCCGCAGAAAACAAAAAAACCTTAATAAGGTAATAAATGCTAGGTACTTATGTACTTTCTGCACGTGACACTAACACTATATAGATAAATAAGTTTAACAATGGCTTCTAACATTGTTATATTATAGAGGAGGAGTAATGCTGGTACATAGAAAAGTGCCGATAAACCAATCAGTTATCCCAGAAATTGGGTTTTTCGAATATTAGTCAAGATATTTATAAAAGGCAACAAGCTATTTTAATGTCGCTTTTTATTTTTCACGTAGAGTACCATCGTTTAACGCAATTGCATATTGTAACTATCCCACTTACAATGAAGATTGAATTTATGAGCAAGGGGGACAAGAAGACCTGTGTTCCTGCGAGGGTTGCGCGCGCACGGCCAGTCTCGACGGGTCGACAGGGTTAGCTTTCGCGACGAGCGAACGGGCGACGTGAGCGAACGCGGCCTCAACGTTCAGCCCGGTTTTCGCCGACGTCTCCATAAACGCCACTTGATACTCCCGAGCCAAGCGCTGCCCTTCCTCCCGCCTCACCGCTCGCTCGAGAGCGCTGTCCGACTTGTTTCCTAGAAGCGAGTGAATGAGCTAGTCATACTTGTCGGTCATAGTGATGGGATGGTGAATGATTGCGCGCGAACTCGGCGTTTCGCAACAAACGTCGCGCAGTTTAATAGCGGTGATCATTACGTGTAGGTACATGAATTGCTTTGGATACATGTGTGTTTGAATTTTTTATAGTAACAAAAAAGTATAGAACATTCATTGTTGTGCATACTATAACTTATAAATATATAAATTAGATAATCGAATTATTCGGATCTACAATTTGGTTACATTAAATAACGCTGAATTATCAAGTAGATTAATATCTAAACCTAAATTATGGATTATGTAAATAATGTTTGTGCGCTGACATTAATTAGGCTACACCTACATATTCAACACATGCAAAAAACATAACTTAAACAAGTTTCGAGAATAAACATCAGTTACATTTGGATAGAATAAGTCTTTTCCGACCGGGAATCAAAACCGGAACTCCTTACTTCGCAGTCGGAGAAGTCGTATGAAAGCGACCAAACTTATATGAATAAATGTTATGTTATTCATATTTTCCGTTCGAATAGTGTCATGGTAAAGATAAAGACGGTTGACATCATTATAATGTAATGTGGCAAAATGAAGTGAATTACAAATACTAGAAGCGCTCATAGCCCGGCGGTTCGCATCGATCCTATGCTATCAACGGATTTAAGCAACTGCGGGCGCGGACAGTATCTGGGCTGAATGGGTGACCGCTAGTGGCAAAAATTTCTTATGCGTTCCCATACTTGGGTAGGCACGTTAAGCTTTCAGTCCCGACTGTTATCGTAAATAACAGTCGTCGAGCCGTATCGGAGGCTTTCGGGCCGTTTAAAAACTATCGACACTTGGGTTGTCCACTAGCCACCAATCTGCACTAGAGTTGCGTTTTGGAGTATACACTAAACCTCCTCAATGGTGAGAAGAGACCCGTGCTCATTAGTGGGAAGGGAAATTTACCTAGAAGCATGATAACCACGTCGTCTTGAGCATATTCGCGGATCTCTCCGAGCCAGGCGCGAATGTTGTCGAAACTTGTTTTGTTCGTCACGTCGTATAGCAGCAGGAGTGCTGCAATAGAATATTACGTATTAGATCAATAAAAATATACGTCTTAGACCAGCTGTTCCCAAATTCTTTCCACTACCAGTTTTTCAAATTCCAATCCAAATCAAGTAGATATTTCTCAATACACTTATGCATGTCCTTTTTTGTTCTACCATCGTTTCGGAAAGGTGCTTTCATCGAGGAGAAGATCCGCCGAAAAATTTCCTGACACATTTTTTAAAGTAATATAGATACAGTAAAAAAGTGCACTTTAACCTACGCGGAACTGAAAGTGGTACAATTGTATCCGATTATTCTTGTCATTGCTATATTTATCTATATTATAGTAACCTTTACTTAGAGGCTGGACTTTTAAAAGGGTAGATTTTCACTCATAATTGCTATCAAGCTATTGAAAGAATAGACAATATTGATAATATAATCCTCACGCGAAGGCTTATCACCAAGCAGAGGCTTGCCTTCTGTCGCCTCTACCGATACTGCCTTCATGGAACTGGGCTTAGTTTATGCCGCTCTAGTGCGACCAATTTATTGCTGATTGACTTTATATGACGATTATACTATCTATGCGCCGTTTTCAGAAAGGTAACAGGTGTGGTAACTTGGAAGCTCTGTCAAATCAAAACGAGTTTCCGAAACAGTGGTTAGAGAATGATAAAACACAAAATAAAATCCCATTTGACAGACTATTCGAGTAAAATTTGACAGACCTGTTAAAACACAAGCTGACTTATTACAAAATAAGATCTAAAACCACGAATATCAAGTACCTATAGGTTTATCTTTCATACTATACTTTAAGCCAAGGCTTATTTTACTTGGTCTAATAGAAGTTTAAACCGGTACTTTGCTAGTTCACGTTTTGTAATAAGGCCGAAGACGTTTGACAATAGATTTGATAGTTTATTAAGTAGGTAATTTTTCGTTGATCAGTCTTTCAGAAGTTGGCGGTATGTCTGTTATCGTATAAAGAATATGCATATGACTAGATTACACAAAATTTCCGGCTGAATTCGATTAAATAAATTCCGTTTAGTGACCTAATTAGTACTTAATCCTCAACAAATTACTCATTCTTTTATCCTCTTTAGCTAGTCATTACGACATGCATGTTATTGCAGCAATCAAATAAAGTATTTTTATATAAAGATATTTTTAGAACTATTAAACTTTGATTCAAACACCTAGATTTACTTTGATTAAAACTCAGAAATCAAAAGTAGTTTTTTTCCGGAAGCTATATAGCGAAACATTTTCTTTGGTAAGCTTAACAATTTAATTGGAATTAAAAATTTAATCGGTCCATTATTATATTTCCTAATATATAGTACTTACTTATAATGCTTTGCCATTCGAATATTATACATACTTACAACTTACAAGGTAAATATTCTGGGTTATTCCCGTTGTATACTAAATTAGCAACTACTGAATTTGTTTCAGTTTTGATATAGGTATATATTAAATTATTATGAAATGACGTCAACATCGAAATTACCATTTCTTAATTAACTTTTACACCTATCGTTGGTACGTAGAATGGGGTAACCATTGCGACATCAAATCCATAAAAAGATTTTAAATGTTGTGTTGACCCATAACATGAATTCAGAAATACTTTTGGAACCTCCTACCGAAAATCAAAATTAATGAACCCATCAACAAGTACATTCAGCCACGGCAAAGAGATTTTGTTAATACATATTTTTTTCTATTAACATACAGCAAGGTATTTAAAATAATATATAATGCTATTCTTTCTCTGGAGTTTTTCGAACAAGTTTCTATTTTTCAAATGCCAAGTCATTCTTTGACTATGACTACCTATATCCAACTAGGCCAAAACATGGGTATCCACCTCACCTTAATTATTTTAAATCTGAAGTTACAAAATCGCCAAAATTATAAGACTAACAAAACTCGCGGCGCAACCTCGAAGGTATCCAGCCAGATGGACATTCGCCAGCCCGTACAGTAGGTACTTGTGACGTAAGCACGCCAGTTGCTCGGTCGGTTTGAGTCCCCCACATGTGATGTGATCCGGTTATACGTTTGGTCTGAGGAAGGAAACAGGTCGAGGCCGCCCCAACCGGCTCGGCCTATCGTGTCATTGATTGAACGGAATCGATGCCTTGTTTATTGTTTAGATAAATTCACGTTTACTAACCAAAAGAAAATATCCCGTTATTATTGTTTTCTTTCAATTGTATTTCATTCGTTCTTATCAAAGTGGAATGAACTTCATGTTTACTTTTACCACGGTGATAAAGCATTTCCTATAAACGCACATAGATGGCGGTGCTAGTCGCGTTATTTATTTAAAAGTACACAAAAGTGGAGTTGTTTTTCAGAATCCAATAAAGTTTTGTTTCGGTAATTGCCCTTTGTAAAATTTTACTCTCTGAGTGTCTGAATAAACATAATCAAACTATGCACTTTCAATCTGTGTTAACAGATGGTATGATGGTATGATTTAATCTCAGCATTTGTTTAACTCATAAGAGTATAAATGTACAAATAAAATATATGTTCTACATACATTGTAGAATGTTACTCTAAATAACCTATAATAATTAATATTAAGAGAAAATTAAATATATTTACCGTGTGCATCTCGATAATAAGCATGCGTGACGCTACGAAAGCGCTCTTGACCTGCCGTGTCCCAAATCTGAAGCTTCACCTTGATGCTGTCAACTGTGACTACCTTATTCTGCAAATAGATGGCGTTAGTAGTATTGAATCTAGATAGTTCGTAACAAAAGCTTAAAAAAATCATATTCATAATTCGGTACATGTCAACAATTTACAAACAACAAAATATAAGTAAAAATACTGTTCAAAGTCATTTAAAAGTAGTAAATGAACGAAGTATACTCAAGTAATTAACGTAATCAATTAAATGGTACATAATTATACCATTCTTTTTTGATACATTAGTCAGTGTCTCAAATAGTAATTTAGGTGAATACCTACGAGTATTACGTTGATTTAAAAATGATTATAGCCTAAAGCTTAAGACAGACAACAATAATGGAAAACTTTTTAGTATGGGCATATAACAAGATAGGTAATTTATAAAATTGTTAATTTATAAAAATATAAATTGTACATAATTAAATGCGATAAATTAGGTTAAGTAAGATTAAGTATTGACATCGAACAAGGAACCTTAAACGGCAACAAGGCTCTTTGGATAGAAGGTGAATACGTGATTATACCCGGGGTTCCAGAGTGTTGAGGAAGGATATCCCTAGTGGAGTTAGCCGGTAGGGGTTTTATATAACTTATAGGTATTTCACTCTCACGATGAATACCTCATCTATCCTTATTGATACCCACTCTAAAAAAAGTTAGTTTACGTAAAATTAAAATACAAATAGAATGCGACGTTCGCCGTTTGAGCATCTAAAACGTTCTTTTTAACAAACTCAGCTATTTTTTAAACCAGTTGGCTGCGACATAAACATAAAATTTAAAAACCTGTTATGCTATACTTATAACATAATTTTATTCAAGAAAACCAATTACGTTTATCTCTACAATCGCAATATCAACGTAAGTCAGACAGAGGGCGCAATAAATCAACGTGCAAAAAGTGCACAAATAACCACAAAAACACCGCACCGCTGGAAAAATAAATCACTCATTCACTCAAGGATTCAATCACAACTGACGGGCGAGGGGCGGGTACGGAGAAAAGGCGCCAAACTTCGACACCAATAGCGGAACGGCGAGCGGGCACCGTGCGTCCGTGACTGGTCCGTTTGAACTTGGAACCCCTGACGACCATTAGCTAATTGTGCCTTTTTATTTTTTTTTATTTTATTACATTCTGCCGGCTTCGGACGGCCAGGTAATATTAGTCGGATGAACTTTAGTTTCATAAGAATTTATCGGTAGATTTTATTTTAAATGTCTTACGTACTAAAACTTCTTTGCTATCTCAAAAGATTTTTATTTACATATTTTATATTATTATAAGCATATTTTATTTGACTCGTTAAATATAATTGCTATAAAGCAACGGTCCGCAAACGGCGGCATCCTCCTTGCGGCTCGCGGCTGTTTTGTAAATAAGATTTGTAACTACGTCTACAATTTAGATTTCTAAATAAATGTATTTAAGAGCGAGTGCGCCTAACGAACGCGTTTTCATTTAAATTTTGTCATTTTCCTAATTTCTATTGATAAAATTTTATAAATGTTTTACCATTTCTAATATTACCGACCGTTTGCCGACCATTGCTTCAAAGTACTCGTATCAAAGAGTTTTTTATGAAATGCACGTTATCTGTAGATAACATTGTTCTTATAACAATGTCATTGTGCATTAATCCAATTTAAAATGAAGGTACCTATAGAATACTCGTCTTATTAATGGACAAAAGAAATAACCGACATCAATTGGATATGTCGTATTAAATACTTATATGATTCCGAAATAATAATATGCACCCAGTAAACGTTTATTTAGGGATAACTTAAAATTTACTTTGTCCGTTGTCGCTGAAATTTATATGGAACTACATGACAACCAGTAAAATAAAAAATCATCGAAATGGGTATATCCAGTAAAAAGATAATAACTAATACACATGAAATTATTATAACACAAATAGAAAAAAAAGAATAAAATACAGACTAATTGAGAACCTCCTCCTTTTTTTTAATCAGTTAAAAAAAATAAAAAACGACATGCAACTAGGGCCGCGTTCCAGTAAGCGTTCACAACGATCACAACGCTCATTTCAGCGTTCCACTTGACGACCGCGGTCGTTGTGGTCGAGGCGAAAACCTCACTCATGACGTCATAACAAACGCTCACGCGACGCTCAACGCGACCCATCTTATAAGACGGGTCGTAGTTAGCGTTCCACTAGAGTTTATGACAGTAGCGCTCACAAGCTAGTGGAATAGAAATAAATGAGGTCCTGAGCGTGATCATTGTGGACGCCTAGTGGAACGCGGCCTATATGTTGCTTCTATCCTACATGTTACTGCGGTATTCGTCTTACGCTACGATTCGAGTCATGCGGTTATCGTTCAATACAATCTATCGCATAAGTCAGGGGTATTGCTGTACTTTTCTGAATTTTGTTAGCGTCATGTTGAGTTTAAGTGACGTCGAAGGCTTGTGGACGGCATAAATATTTCCGACACTTGAGCTCATTGACATACACTTGAGCAGCGTGATGGAATGTACTCTACCTACTCCCTACTCCCTTATGAAGAAAGATCCTGTAACCTGTAACTCTGCAAGTGGAAAATTAATGTATTGACATCACAATACATAGAACAATATAACCGTTTCACAAGTGCTATTCATAGTCACTTAACTCATAGTCTGGGCGTATAATCGCGTGTGAAGAGAACCTAATTAAACAGTTGGTACGGAGACGTGAGGTTGTGTACTGTTGTAGCGGCGGAGGGGCGGTGGGGGTGCGAGGCGGGCGGGGTGCGCGTGGCCGTGTCCCGCGTCGCACCCGGACCACGTGCCGCTGTGGGACGCGCTGCCGCCGCCGCCGCCGCCGCCCGGCGACCCGCCGCGCTCCTGCCGCCAGGCGATACGACGCGCACGGAACACCGGTAACGATCACTGCTCACACTACAATACTTACCGCACACGAAACTTAAGTTAAGTTCGACCACGGAACAGAAAAAATAAGTGGAAGTGCTAAGCAGGCATGGCCCGCGTGTCACAAGTAAGCGTAGTTACGCTTGACTGACCCCAGTCGCGTTCTAACATCGCGTCACGCAAATTTAAACCATATTTGTAATGGTTGAAAGTTTATAATTTAGACCGCTTAGAATAACGCCATCTGTGGGCAGGTAGCGGTAATGACTCAACAATCGAATC